>JAQFYB010000729.1:0-45167 GCA_034694085.1 Pogonognathellus longicornis
AATACGAAGCTGAACCGTACGCAAGCTGAAAAATCGGTAAGCTGAACTGTCGACCAAGCTGAACCGTACGGGAATCGACATTTTTCATTAAAAATTGCAGGAATATTATGTAACATCCTGTATAACACAGAAATAGATTTAAAAAAGCAAAATACTAACCTTGCCAAATACTCTTCATCAACTCTACAGAGTATATTTCTGAAATTCACTTTTCTTTCTAAACACGGGTAAAATTCTTTATACACTGGATCTGCTTTACTGAGTTTTCTGAAAGAAATTGAAAATTCAAGGAGGTTGAAAAATGATTTATTAACTTTCATTCATTAGTAAGGAGGAAAAATGATTAGCACCTGGCGTTAGTAAAAACTATGACGTGTTCACATGTTCCCAGGTGTATGTAAACATACGGATGACCGAATCGAATCTTGAGATCTTTTATACACGTTTCACTCATTTCACCTACTTTAAAAGGGCCGATATGCTTTGCCGGAGTAGATTCGGCCCAAGTTTTAATAATATTTGCTACGTCTTTAGCTTTTTCGTCTCGCATATCATTATAAATGGTGTCGTTGATGTATATAATTCCTGTAGGATGTATTGTCTGTGTAAAGAGGATTAGTCAATGATAATATTACATCTGTGTAACATGTAGCATGAAGTAGTTTAATGGTTGCAAGTAAAAACTTACTCGAGCCAAAATTTTGTGCAGATGTTTTTCAGTTAAATAGCGTGGATGGTAAATATCTTTAATGCCAAGTAAATCATTCTGGCACACAATAAAATCTCTTAATTCTGCCAAATTATTCGTGCCTAATAATTTAAATTGCATCGACCTTTTGGGCTCTCCATAGCTAATTAAGAGAAAAGAAAAACAGCATTATATAATAAAACCGTCAGATGATGCACTTTTATTTTAAGCTCGTATAAAGTACTTAAATATTACAACACTCACCGTGATCTGTCTTTTCTTGACATGTAATCTTTTTCAACTGGATGAAATACTGATACAGATATGACGAATTCCTTTTCAGTATCAACAAGTAGCTGATCTCTTTTTGTACCTTCAAGCAGATTGCTTTCATCAACGAATTTCTGTCAAATTAAAAAGCACTTATTATAGGTAATGAAAAATAACTACTCGAACAAACATTTATTTTGTCCTCACTTCATGCACTTCACGGCGTATTTCTTCATTATCCCGTTCTTGAATTATTGCAGTTTTCCATATGGACCCAATATCGTGTTCGCTTTTACTTATAAATTGATCTAATAATGAAAAGTACGAAGACTTCAGCTGAGGAGTGGATGCCTGTGAGGAGTTACGACCAAACGCAATAGCTGCAGAGCTATATTAAATAAATACAACATATTTTTCGTTAGGAAACATTGAATGGTCATAGGAAACGGCGAAAATTGTGATCTAACATTGTAGCTTACCTTGATGGTTGCAATAACTTGTCTTTGTGATTTGTTAAAGTTGAACACTGAACATTTATCGTGGTCCCTGAACGAAGTTTGCGCTTGGAAATTATTTGGAGTTTATTTGATACAGGAACTATAAACAATGGATAGAAAAAACATTGAACACAATTTACATTTATAATACACATTTGCATGAAAGCTCAATTTGAAGTATTCGAACACATTGAAATAATTTCGTTTACAATTATATTTAATGTCCTCATGTGTGTTAGTCATTTGTTCTTCCGAATCAACTGTATGCGGCAGTATGCTGCCCATGTCAAAATTATCCATATCTGAGTCTGAATTGTCTCCCAATATTTGCTCGTCGCAAAATTCATTGTTTCTATTTGATTGTTGGGGAAAATCATTCTTATAATCCGTTAGTGATGCATGATAAGCTGTCATTACTATTTGCAGACACTGTTTCTCAGAAAAACTTTGATTTTCTTCCTCTTCTTGTCCAAAATAGTCTTGGGAATGCCATGTTGCACTAGAGTTTGAAATATCGTCTTGAAAATCTGAATTTTTAGATTGTAAATCATTGCTTTCCTCAGGGCTGTTGGAATTTGTTAAAATGTCTGTCCCGGCATCTTCGCTACCTGGCATCAGTTGACATGAATTGAACAAGTCCCCATTGTTCATACTAATTTTTTCAAAGTCTTCATCGAGGAGATTTACAAGTTCATTGGACAGCTTCACCCCCCTTTCGTTAAGACTGGTTTGATAATCACAGCTCCAGTTTTCTATACTAGAAACAGTTTTTGCTATAGCAGTTTTGCACAAAATAAGATTAGGGTCCTGTGGATCGACTACATCGAAGACTATGCGTTTAAGAATATCCACAAGTTTTTTTATATATTCAGAAGTCTGTTGCAGAGTCAAAGGATCGGAAATCCAAGCAATATCGTCAGGAAGAATCACAGCGTCCATTTCATCACATAATATTAAGACTACGACCTAAAACCAAGAAAAGATCTTATTCATTAAATTTATTTATTAACTTTAATAATAAGCAATAATATTAAGTAACATCAAGGACAATTTACATAATTATTATTGTTGATTGATACTGTTGAATCAACGACTGGTCAGCAGGAGCATTAATCAGTAAATCCATATTCCATTCTCATGCATGCAATTATGTCACCTGCTAGATGATAAAAATCATTTATAAATTCATTGTTATATTTTATGTCGCATTATAATGTTGTGCATTTATGAATGAGATAAATCATTTTTAATGGAATAAGAGATTCTTACCGTTTTAATTACAATTAAGTCAATTAACTTAAATATTAAAGTTATTTATCTTTATCAAAATTAATTAATCGGAAATCCTTATTCATTGTTTGTAAATAACACTCGGGAAGTGGACAAAATAAAGTTTGTCTCGCGCACTAAAATTTGAAGCTGACCACATGTTGAAGGGAGGGCGGGAGTTTTAAAATTTTATCTTATTGAATTATCTTTTGGACGGAAAGGGTTGATTCTGATTCTTTAGCGAGAAAAGGTGAGGAGCAGTTTTTATTCAATTCTTTGCCTGCTGCACCTGCAGTCTGCCTTTGCAGCGGTCTACCGAATCCAAAGAAGAATAAAAAATAAACTTTTTAGATATCCGCAGAGGTTGTCGTTTGCGGTTCATTGCATTGGACTCGCTGTTGGATGCAGTTTTTTGTTTTTATATTGACATTTCAAGATTGGTTGGTTGGGTTGGCTATGTTGGTGTTACGGATATGACAATTTATTAAGCAGCGACTTGTCAACAAATATCAACAAACGTACAAACTTTTGGTTATTTCTTCATCTTTTACTTTGCATGGATTTTTTCTGGTTCAGCTGTGTCATCTGAAGATTTGCATTGGATATTAGTTTACATGATACAAAAGGTAAGCTACGATTATATAAAAAATTCAACAATAATAAAATTCATCCCGCATGTATAGCGGTTTTATGTATATACAAATAATATTATTGTAATTTTATCAGGGTGAATACTTATTCAATATTCACCCTGATATTGTATAAATCTAAACTAAATTACCAACATAACTATGTAGTTATGTTGGTAATTAGTAGATATGAAAATAGAAACCGTATAGAATACCTTAGTATAATCTAGCAATTTTGAATTTAGTAAATGTATTAGGAAATGTATTAGATAACCTAGATTTCAAAAGTAAGTGTAAAAGCTTTAATTAAACTAAACAGATCAATCTTAATATGAGTTTACCCTGTATTATTGTTTGGAAATAATTTTTCATTGCAGATTCAAGATTTGTAAGAACAATGTCTGAAGCAGTTGCGGGAGTTGTGGAAAATATTAGGAACAATGACGAAGGTACGGATGATCATGCAATGTTTATCAATCGGGCATGGCGAATGAATCTTTTAAAGGGTCACCATTCGAAGTACTGTAAACAGGTTTTGATGAGGATTCCCAACATGTTTGAAGAATATGACACCCAAAGGTACGTCATAGGCACAGAAATAAAAACGTTTACATACATGTTCTGTATTATCTTAGATTCGTTGAAATGATTTGATTATTTGTTTTTCATGCAGGATGACACTTCTTCATTTTTCTATTACCTCTCTGGATATTTTAAATTCAGTAGACGATTTAAAACCTTCAGATAAAAAGAGAATTATTGATTGGATATACATGTTACAAATTACTGGAGGTAGGATTATGCATATACATTTATAAATATTCATATTCTGTTCATGTAACGATTTCATTATTGCATGGAAAATTCAGTTGACCTTAACCTACAATGGTATTTTTTATTTTATATTATAATTTACTATATTATAGAGTCTTCAAAGGCATGTGGTTTTCAAGGGTCTTCCACTTTTCTGCTCAAAAACAAAAATGTATGTTCACAGACATCAGAATCTTCTGAATTGTCAACAAACGTGTATTCAAGCCACATAACTATGACATATGCGGCTCTAGTAACGTTACTTACACTTGGGGACGATTTATCATTAATTAACAGAAGTAATATATTAGAAGGGGTTGCTGCATTACAAAATAGAGATGGAAGGTAAAAAAGTCAAACGATTTGTTACACTTTTGGTAATAAACTTTTCTGATTGATTCATAATTTTTGGTTTCTGAAATTCCAGTTTTAAGGCCAGTTTAGGATGTAGTGAAAGTGATATGAGATTTGTTTATTGTGCCGTCTGTATTTGCTACATTCTAAACGATTTCAGTGTTATTGACACCCCAAAATTGGTAGAATTCATCAAAAATAGTTTTGTAAGTTAACTTAACCTTCCAAGTATGCTCCGTAAAGTATTTATGATTTTATTTGTGTGGAAATAGCATAAATTTTAATCTTAATTTAGACGTACGAAGGTTCATTCGGCTCTGGGACGGGTACAGAAGGACATGCAGCGTATACATTTTGTGCTGTTGCTTCTCTTTCACTGTTGGACAAAATTAATGAAGCGTTAACTGTTAAACAGGTAATTAAATGGGTATAAACTGACTGAGAGCCATTTAATTAATTCATCGTAATGTTTTTGTTGACATAACTGTATTTCAATCACTGTTTGCAAGTATGTCAAGAAACAATTTTGTTTTTTGACAAATATTGACACTAAATGAATGTACGCATGTGTTATGCTCCCCTAGATTGAACGTTTGCAAAGGTGGTGTTTGTTTCGCCAAGAGTATGGATTCACTGGAAGGCCTAACAAATCTGAGGACACTTGTTATTCATATTGGGTGGGAGCGACTCTAGAAGTAAGCCCATTCAATTAAACACATACTTTTACTATATTGAGGTTGTGTGCCATTCCTATATAATTTTAAGTCCCTAAGTCGCTATTGAGTATTGTTTTTTTATCTGTGTACTAACTAATTAATTATTATTGTTTTACTTTTTACTTTCTTTTTACAGTTATTGAATTGCCTCGACCACAGTGACAGAGAAAGAAATGTTGGATTCGTTCTATCAAACCAAAACCCAATAACTGGAGGAATTGGGAAATGTGACAGTGAGCATGTGGATCCTCTTCATACGTTTATGGGAATCGCTGGACTTTCATTGGTGAACTACGAAGGCTTGAATTCTATCAATCCTCAATTAACAATGAGTGAAAATGCCGTAAAACGCTTAAAAAGTCTTCAAAAAGATTGGGTCTCGTAAAGAATAGCTTTACACTTTGTTCACTATGAAATACAATCTGAATCCTGCCAGAAACATAAATTATATTAAACTATTACCTATATTATTATTCTCTTAACTAAAAATAGAAATAGACGCTTGTAAATGTAGCGCACCAGCAGCAGTAGCTGTGCACAATTTTATTACTATTATATGTACTAATACACAACTGTGACTACTAAGATGGGACTGGAGCCCCAAATATCTTTGCTAAACTGTTTCTATACTTGCATTGATATAATTTTTTTTTGTATTCGAAATATTCGATTGATTTATGTAGTAAGTGTGTCTTAAAAACTGCATTGATGTTTGTTCCGCACCTTCGCTATCGCATTGCACACTTCCCAGTATGCAAATGTAAATCATTTTGGCATAATATTAAAGAATGAAAAAATGTTTTTGAATATGTACTATATAAATGCCTTTCCAGTCTAACACCTTGCATTTAATGGTATTTTGATTTGTTATGCAATGCTGTAATGTTTTATTTATAAAAAGAAATCATTAGGAGATGCAATTGAAGTTTTTCATCCATACTGATTGATTGACGTTTTAATAATTTGAATTCATATATCGCTTTAATAATATGACATTTTACATAAGTATAGGCCCTAATATTTTGAATCACTTAATTAGCAGTCACATAATGTAGTCACATCTCTTAATAAAAGCCATGATCAGCAATACCGTTTAATAGACTTAATTAATTATAAATGCGGAGGAAATCGATCACCGCCTTTGTGGGCTACTACTAGATGGATATACACATAAGTCAATCTACTCTTAAAATAAACTGCGTTTATCTGAAATTGCTCTTTATTATAGTGTTTGGTAATCACTAAAATATTATACTTTAAAATGTGTTATTATTGACATTATGTCGTCTATTGTCAGATATCATTTAATAACGGACAAATGTGTGTGATAATAATAACCATTTTTACCATCTATTATAAATACCAGGACAGGAGAAAATTATTAGAGAGAAAATATACGCCTAAAACACATTTTGTACATTTATAATTAACTTTACAGCAAGAAGCACATACACTATTGTTGCAGAAACTCTATACTCTCCCATAAAATTGCTAGTGTTGTATATAGAGAAATCATTTGACTTATTTTCTATCAATTTTCATTGTCACTATAATCACTTAATCGCATTAACATGATTCAAGTTTGCATAATACATGTATAACGACAAATCATTCGGTAATAATTATTTTGACGGACTTGTAATTTACGTTTACTGACTATAATATGATAGAGTAAAAATTGTTTTTTCTCATACACATACATTCTGCGGCATAATAAGGTACAATACATCATCATTAAAATGCATTAGAAAATCCGTCTTAGATTACAGCAGTATGAAATCGATAGTTTTAGCTAGCCTCGTCCCTCGTCACTAAACAAATTTCAATTATAGATAAAATGCAGTTAAATATATCAAAAGAGGCCATTATTACTATAATTATTATTATTAAGATTAATAAATATTGTTTTGTGTTTGCTGGTGTGTCGAATAATAGTAGTAGATATACAGTGTATTTATTAGCTAAACCTGCTGCAAATTTTATTACGTATTCTTGAATTTTTGCTGTTTTAAAGTTTTGTTGTAACTCACAGGACATGCTGTCTTCATTCTGAATTCATTTTTACGATTCAATTTTTTATATTATGTATTAGTATTTAAATTTCATAATAATCTCTTCAGATACGATTATGTCTGATCACAAAATAGGTTCACCGTCATGGCAAAATGTCCATGGAACATCTACACTCACATTCAAAGACATTAAGCACCTACTACTGCGTATGATAAGTTGTCACTGCCGTTTTTCAACTTTGTGGGAAAGGCAACAATTACGATATAATGTTATAACATCAAATAACTCACTTAATTCATTAACAGTACGTATTTTGGTAAAACTTCACTCGTTCGTAGTATTTTTAATGTTTAAGATAATTAGCAACTTCAAAGATAGTCTGGAATCTGATTTGGAAAGCATAAGCATTCTTCAAAGACAGAAATTTTAAAACATAATTGGTTTGTTTTTACATTGGTCGTAGACATATTGGGTAAACTTTTTGAGGAACTTAGGATATTCTCGTTTATAAACTGCACGTAAGACGGATGCGGGAGCCCAACCTCCCGGATTAACTGAAAAAATATAATACATTTTACTTGAAATATGATAAAAATATGATAAATTTAAAAAAAAAACTTACAAAAAGATATAACAAATGTATAACAGAATACTTTTTCTGTCTGTCTGCCATTATGTCCAACACTGATAATTTTAAAGCACTAAAACGGTTCTCGCAATGACATGGAGCGCAACCCCATTCTGAATGAACGGGGTTGAATACCCACACATACTCCCAAAGGTCAGATGTCAAGGAATGGTTGATGGATTATTAGGATTTTTGAATTTGACCTTTTTTACCCCGTGAACTCATGTACCACGTTTAAACGTTATAGATTAGTACACGAATTGTCTTATCTTGAGTTAGAGAGTATCGTGACAGACGGACAGACATGTTTTACGTTCGTTAAATGTATCTAATAATGATCTACTTACCAACGGAACAATAAGTAATTTTGCATGTTAAATTATCACGGGTGATTTCTGCTCCATTTTTGGGTGGTTCAATCATTGTTTGACATACAAGACAAACAGTTAGAAAGACACGAATGTACTTCGAGTTCGGTTTTTCCTAAAAACAGAAGGCAAAATGAGCAAAATTGCAAATACAACGAAAACAATTATTTTTTAATATAATACAATTTTGACATGGTAAATTTGCAAGGTTGCAAGTGTAATAATTATTTACCGGGGCATTGGTATGTTTGACGGAATTGTTACAAACAATCCAAATGTTTTGCGCGTCGGGGTCTAAACTATCTGGGACTTGACGTAAGTGGGACCAAAACAGAGCATCACGCTGTGTAGCAGGCCACACTCGTTTGTGAAGTTGCAAGAAAATCATGGTATCTTCGGAAATTTTTTCAAGAACGGTCATTTGCTCTACGGTTGCTAGAAACAAAAAAAATGAAATTAAAGTTCAAGCCAATCAGCTTCCTAGTAAATGCACATTTCATACTTTTGACTTACTTTCCCATTCCAAACGAACGTCCGGTGAGAAAAAGTAATGGCACATTTCATGACCAGTGACTCCCTTAACTGTGTGCACAGCTTTCAGTGGGTCAACGACTAATCCATTGATATCTTCCTCACGTTTATACATACGCATTTCACCATCTTCGGCAAAAAGTTCCCATCCACCTTCTCCTACTCCGAGTCTTGCATAGTGCAGCTGTTCCAATGTGATTCTATCAATGTCTGGCCATAAGGAGTGCAATTGCGCTTTTGACTCTGTTGTAGACAGTGGTGATAGTTGCTTTAATCGCTGTTTAAATGCTTCCTCCTCCTCCAAACGATCTAAACCTAACTCCACGGCATCGTAAAATTCGTCTTCATTTAGAGCACTATGAGGTCCCTCCTAAAAATATTCCCCAATAAATAATTTACGTAACAATATTTATTATATCTCATCGTAACAATTATTCATCGAAACCATTTTACTCGCCATAAAAATTATAACGAGCTGAAATAGCAGAAAGATAAGAGAATTGTTGCAAGAATAGTTATAATATAATAATTAGAAACCAAAGAAAAATTAAGTTCGCAAATAGTTATACCTCACAGTCTGGTCCTCCCATCAACACCATTTTCTTGCTTTCCTGTGCCTCTTTTAAAGCTGTCTTGAAATAATCTTCCACTTTTCTTCGTTTGTCAACTTCACGCTCAACTCTCTTCCTCCACATATCCTCCCTTTGGGATATAACTTCGATGCAATGCGACAGAGAAGTCAATATCCCTGCGGTCGTAGCCTGTAAGTTAAATAATTATTAATATGATCGTTATATCTCAAGTAAATATTGTATTTGTAAGGATTGGTAAGAATATAATCAGTTTGAGTATACAGTACATCATGGACTGGAGATGGACTTCTTTTACTTAAGTCGTTACATTTAGGTGGCCGATTCACTAATAATTGAACGAGTGGTCGAGCAATGACCACTCACTCATTATCTTTAAATAACGAATCATTGGAAGATAAGGGATATTTTTACTTCTCATAATTACGTACTACTCTTGCTGAATGAAAAGAGTGGATAATATAAACGAAGCACTACCTCAGAAGAGACGCCATATAAAATACTATACTGTATGATCGCACATTATAATAACTGATTGCCCTTATCTAATCAATCAATTTAAAGTGATTAACACTAATTAGTTTTATAAGGAAAAAACTATCGGTGTACTTCAACTGGGTTCGGAGCTTGTAAAAACCAAGGGGCCCTATGCATTGAAAATGCAATAGAGTCTTATAAGGAAAAGAGTTGTTGCAACAATTACATTTCGAAATGACAACTGTCACAATATCGTGTACTCTGAATTTAGCGAATTCGTACACGAATATTTCCCAGTACTTCAAGTAAATTGGTAATTGTGATTTTTGTTCTCGATGGAATGTTAATACACAAGTTGGTTGAGAAATCTGTGCAATCGAGATTTTCCTGACAAAATTCATATGTAACGCTTATTAAAAACATGAAAGAAATTATGTACCTTAAATGTTAAAGCTTCTCCTCGAAAGTCAACTGTACGGAGACCGCTGTCAGACAGTGCATCAGGAAGAGTGGCTTTGTCTGTAAATCACAAAAAACTAAAATCAAATATCTACACCATTACCAGATTACCACCAATCAAATCAAATGATTCGAGTTGAACAACAATTTATATTGGACTTTTGCCCGTTTGTACTAATATTCTGTGTATAAATCTGTCAATGTGGTACCAAACTTCAAGTAGTAATCAATTAATGTCATAAAACAGAAGTGTAACGCTAGTAACACATTCAATGAAAATACATGTACGCCACGTACACAGCGCCTATTACGTTCATAGTTAAAAAAACCATATTAATTGCCTTCACAAGAATCCAAATCAAAACGCTTGTGCCTGAACTGAACTAATGAATTTGTATAAACAAAACATTTTTGTTCTCGTTCATTCGTCTTCCGGGACGAAAACTTAGAAAAGGTTAGATATAACTGATATACGAACTAAAGTTCAATTTCGAATATATGGGATCAATCAGGCAACTGAGTCAAGACAGTCAAGAGTCGCAATACATTACACTTGCTATGACATAATAGTAAATTCAGAACTGCGAAATCGGAAAAAGTTAGAATTAGTTTCAATAATACAGGCAATGGTAGGTTTACAAATTTGTTAATATACATTTTCTCTATACATGCGGTTTATTACGCGCAATGCTGTTCAAATACAGTTAAGTTTTAACCTTACCTTATCAATATTTGATTCAATTCTATATAATGTATTCGTTTTGTAAAAATAAATTAACGTACGGGTAGAAGAGAAGAATGAGTTGAAACTTTATAAATCCATGAGATTTAAATGATCAATGTGGTAAAGTAAAAATATTCGCAAAATTAAGGTAACTATGTTAAAAAATAAATTCAGATAATCAAATACAAAAGCAGGATCTTGCATAAGAGAACAAAATTAATTTATTAGTTCTTTACTAAATGCTATCGAGTTGAACAGTCAGTTACTAATGAATGAAGGGTCTCAGAGAAGAGGCAGAAAGAAACAGAATCATACAGGTGTTTAAGAACGTCTTAATCATATATCTCAGCTGGAGATAAGTAATAGTGCATTAATATGTTAAAAATATAATCTCTCAACACAGCTTCCCTATATAACTAGCGTCATTTAACAACTTATTTTCTACTTACAACACACATCGTCCTAAAAATATGCAGTCACCGCCAAATCGCTACTTAACTGTTATGACTTGGTTATGGCTATATCAAATACTTATTTTGCGATGCTTGCATTGTTTTATGTATTTGCAAAATGCAATATGTCATTTTTACTACATAAATTTTAACGCGATTAATGGTTAGCCTCTATAAAAGGTCATATAACAAACAGAGTATAATTAAAAACATTAAAAATTGATGCGTCTCTGGAAGTCTGGAAACAGTAAAAAATAGGTCTACTTGGCACTTGACTTGGATTACAAAAACATACAGCGGATTTGATTTGATAATCTACCAAGGCATACAAAACCATAGTGAAAACCAAAGCTATAAACAATAGTTTTGGGTTTGAGAACTGAGAAGTCATCTTTAGACTAATGAACGTTTAACAAGAAACCTAAGGAATGTTGACAGCGTCACAAGGGTATGAGTCATATGCCATATATAATAGTCGCACTAGCATGTTACAGATAGCTTTACAGCTTCCAATTATATTCCACTTTGTTTATCTTGACGTTTGTATTGCTACATGCATTGAATTGAACAATCATCAAACTATATATATACATACCTACATACAAGTATAAGGCAAAGCCATAATAATATCCCTAATAACCATGCAGCTGTGATGCATTACGACACTAACGACACGTATGTATAACATTGAGCGAAAAACATTTTTCGTGACATATCAAACATATCTAGTGCAAAGACAAAAATGCCCACTTAAGTTAACACAAAGCTATTGCGTGTTACGTTAACAAACTGCATTCGCGTACTAACAATAATTTTACTGATTACTGTCTGATATTGAACTAACATTCAAATTAGAACAAGTGAACTATTCACGCTATATTAATATTGGTTCCACGTGTGTGTACTTTTACACAATTGAATGGAAAGTCATTGAACAAAACTCTTTCCGTTTGATTTACTAAATCCCGTCTGTTATACAAATATTTTTAATGAGCCTCAAACCTGCTGTACTGTGTACTCCATTGCAATTTAGCAACCTATCTAGGAAAAAAAATTATTTATATTTTTTGGATAAGTAATAAAAGTATAGTTTTGACTTTTGACATAATACACATGGACACAAACAAATGACTCACAAAAACATGTCTATTTAAAAACAAGCTCGGCAATTTCGTAACGTAATGTGCATCCTACTAACTTTTTTTCTTATAAAACTTACACGTGTGTAACTCTTTGATTTAGATGATTTAATTTATTAATAATTCTACTTTCACACACTTTTATCGTTAGATAAATTCCAAGATAGTGAAATATCAAAATGTAATAACTCACCCTTTCTGTCTTTTCAATTTAAAAAAATAAAAACTTATACAGAAACGACACACATTTAAAAAAAATTGACAGCTCCACTTGATTTTAAGGAACTGCCACGTAAATGTAAACACCGCACTTAACAGCACACTATGCAATGCAATGGAATCAAACAAAATTCCTCTCACAAAACTGAAACGCCTTAGCCAAACAACTAATCAAAGTATATTTATAAGGTATGATGACCCTTAACGGTATAACACTTAAAACTTATTGTATCCTTCAATCTTTGTATTGATTGTATGCAGATGACTACCCAATAAAAGTATATCTTCAATTAATAACAATCTATTTTGTATGCATACAATGAATAAGACTGATCATTCTCACACGAGAAGCTATAAGCATAAAAAATATAAAACAAATAATTGATCACTTAACCTTCTAAGTTGACCTGTGGATGTTAGCATTGACACTTGATTAAACGGCACACTAAGCAAAGAGAATGCTCAATTCATAAAATGAAAAATACCACTAGTTAACGGTTAGATAGATTAAAAATGATAAAACTATAATAATAAGTGTTTCTGTTTGCGTTTAGTATATTACAAAAGACAGTGACAGTACAAATAAAGTTGCGTACAGCAAAGAACACAGAACTTTACTAAGGCTGATCTTAATACATATAACCTATTTCAAGTACCGCATCTGTTACAGTGTAGCCCTTCCCATAAGCATTGTAAACGTCACCATTCACATAATAAGCACACAATAGGACACCCTTTTAGCCTTAAACTTATATTCTCAAAAGGGACTTTGTTCAGTTCCCTGTTTGTCCTTGACAAACTTTACACTGCACTGATTGGGAGCGTAAAATTGTTTTAGAATATCTCAGTTTCATATACATATCTCATGGTGCCCTATCCCATAATAATGGGAATAACCTCCTAGTCTTTATACTGTGTAACTGAAGTCTCTCCGCATTCAGCTAACGATTGCCAGGTTTCCCTGTATGTATAAGTATGAATGTATAAATCTGTGATACTTTTTTATTCTTAACTGAGATATTTTACGCTACAATAAATATCCGTATTAGAATTACATTTTCTTTACTATAAGATAAAACCTTACAATATAGCTTGTTTATCGATAATATATTCGTTAAACTAAAATCTATATACCTACTGAAATCTCAGAATTAGCTCTAGTGTACAGCTAAGAGATATAATTTTATTTTTAACGAAACAACCGTCAATTACAGTAATTGATCGCTATAAAGACATGCCAATGCGGCACTGGCAGTGCCACATAGTTAATACTTTGGTATGGTTTTTTAAACAATTTAATTAAATGACAATATTCTTTCCAGTTGGCTGTCTGTTTAAGTTCCGTTCAGTACCACTGTACATTGATTGACAATACAAAGAATGAACTTTTTGTCAAACCTGACATTACTAAAAATAATAGTCCAATATATAAAAGATTTGCATTACCTGATGAAACCGTAAAGAAAGGTTGACTATCGTCCGAAGCAGTTGGTGTCGGCGTGTCTAGATCGTCCAAAACGCCATTTGAAAGTGTGACGGTTACTGGTTTGCTCGATGGATTGGAACCGCCAGAGCAAACATCAAAATATTTTTGCAACGTATCAATCTGCTGAACCAAAATGTCTCTGTACGTTTCTAATTCAGCCAATTTCACTTTCAACCCTCTGCCTTTACGAAAACTGGAAGTGGAGGTAGTAGACAACGTATTTGAAGAAATGGAAACTGCACTTCCATGACGTCGCAAACTGTTCTGACTGCCATAACCAGATTCCATCTGCAAACATGAAAATAAGAATAAGTTCGCAACTCAGAAATGTAATATGCAAAGAATTTATAGACACTTTCACTTAATAACTCAAACAAACCTTGTAATGCTCCAGAGCTTCCACCCATCTTGTCTTGTCTTCTGCATTTTCTGATCTCAAATACCATACACAATCGTTGACCGACACATCAAACCGACATTCATCAAACTCATGAGGCTGAAAATAGAATGAAATGTTACACAATAAAATAAAACCATAACCGGCTACCAAAATTGTTTATACGATAAAATTATTATTTGGAAATTCATAGTTTCATACTCTAATATTTGCTTTCAGTATGGATATAGACCCACGACATCCAAACCCCAACTCAAGCTCAGATTTGTAGTAAGACAACGTTCCATCTTTTAAAATGATAAAACGATCCTGCCATCCATGAATATAATTTGTCCATTTGCTAAGAACACCCTGAATTTCCGAATGACTTCTTGTGCACGAATCTAGTCCATCTTCATCATCATCGGTCAAAGTTGGGCTATGATCTTGTGACATTTTTGGTACCAAGTCACGTACAATATTCTTACATGAAGTTCACAAGAGTTTATTTACGGTGTATGTATACAAAAAATGTCGTCTGTGGGTGGTTTACATTTGTGACTTGAATTCTCGATGATTTTCTAATGAAGTATACTTTCGGCGTGCCGTTTCTGTTTCTCTTCTGCACACAGAATTCAATGTGAGTTACGTAACTTACGTATGCCGTTCTTCTCTCCCTCACTCACCGATGCAACAATTATTACGACGTTTCAGTCTTAATCTGCAAAAATAAAAACAGATAAGTTTTCAATGCATGACGAGAATGATCTTCATTTAACGATTACTAATGAAAACAGCTTTTATGATGTTTTAGCATTCATTTTCCATGTTAAAGATACTCATAAGGTGTTCTTTATTTAACTTTACGCAAAAACTGCTCTGCAAACTTTCTGATTTTATTAACTTTCCTTATAATGTGAATAATGTGGTGATTTAATAATGCATAAAAATCTCAAAACTTCAATTATTATATTTTTTGCAAAGCAATTCAATTTTGATATAAACAAGTCTCAGATTATTTGATTATTTCTTTACTTTCTTTTATTGGTGCAGTTAATAATTCAGAGTTCAGCAGCTTTAGTCATCAATTCATCACTCGGAATCGGAAGAGACAAAAATTCTGGTGACGCATTCACTGGTGACTGGGATTGGAACGTTCACAATCACAATCCACACGTTTAAAAACAGAGTTCACAGCTGTAAACAAGAAATTGGAATTACTAATAAAAATTGTATTATTAGATTCCTGATTATTGCAATAGAATATTAAATATCGACCATTAAAACTGTTTTTGCTACTTTCTATATCGAGCTTAAGGATCTATTTAAATGAAACGTCATTAATAGCTTGGATCGTAATAAATATTTT
This sequence comes from Pogonognathellus longicornis, assembly GCA_034694085.1. NCBI lineage: Eukaryota > Metazoa > Arthropoda > Collembola > Entomobryomorpha > Tomoceridae > Pogonognathellus > Pogonognathellus longicornis. The sequence continues at coordinate 16,068 of JAQFYB010000729.1, forward strand.
CTAAACGTAATAATGTCCAAAATTGAGAGTTGTTAACATTTTCATAGTCTCTTTAAATCTAGTAGTGTATTTCTAATGGCAAAAAATTGTCAATTATATGAGCCATAAACATTTGTACATACAGTAAAAGTAAAAAGGATTCCTATTATTATAATAATAATATACGCAACAAAATTACTAGATAGTACGATAATAGTATAATATAGTATTATAGACAGTCCTCGGTTAATTTTTTTCTGTGCTAAGCTAATGTCTCATAAAACGTTGAACATGAATATCGGTAAACTAAATAGAAATAACCTTGAAGCTATATGACAGATAATGAATGGAATAATGGAAACCATTTAAATACAATATAAAAAGGAGATCAAACATTGAAATAACTATTTACTATTAAACGAACATTTCATCAAGGAAGCAATTAGCAATCATGCTGTTTCAGATTACAAAATAAATGATTAAAAGTCATTTCTGCTGGATTTAGAGCTCATGAGGTCACAATAACCCGCTGTCTAAATCCAGCCAAACATTTCAACACAATTTTTTTGACTGACTTGCAATTAGAAATTACACCAATAAACTCACACTAATTTTATTTTGAGATTTTTTTAAAATTGTAAACACCTTTGATTGGGTTGAATTGAAAGTGAATTAAAAAAAAATGAGGGAACATTGGCTAATTTTTGAGACTTTTTGGTAGAATAACCACATTTTTGGGATTTCGGAAGGGGCAAATGCCCTCATTACCCCCCTCAATACAGCCTTGATTTCTATCCACTTTTGGTGTCACGGTGTCGGGCCTTTAAATACAAACTAGCTAGGGGTTTATTTGGGAACGTGTGTATCGTCGGGTGTCGGGTCCGGCGAGACCCGTCGGGTGACTCGGGTGTCGGGTCCGGGCCAGACACCTGCATTTTTATTTTAACCTGTCAATTTAATGAACTTTCTTCTACTCTACTGACGGTTCACGGAAAAATTAAAGTAATAAGACTTTAATTTATATATAAAACAGCATCCCAACTTTCCCAACACTAACAACTAACACTGAAGGTCTTCGTCTTCAACTAACACTGAAGGTCTTCGTCTTAGCACTTAAATATAAATAACTTACAATTTTTAACTTTTTCATCACCTTTATAAAAAGCTCACACAGTCTACCTGTAATAAAGTTATCCTATTGAATGTTTACATTCAACATTATATGCATTACAACTGTTACAAAGTTACAACGCACAGACTGATTTTATGAGCTTAATCCGTTAATCCTGAATGGATTAAAGAAAATGTAAATCAATTACCTGTTACTTTCAAAAGCCAAGAGTACACAACGTTAACACACTTGAATTAATTGAATTAAGAATGAAATTATAATTATTTATGGAAATGTATTTGTTTTTATTTATGTGTGATATCTGGTGATGGTGAGTGAACACCTTGCTTTTGATAGTTGGTAAATAGAGAATTATGTTTAGGGAATGATGATGAATTTAGTTGCACAACAAACACAGCACAGCCGCGATCAGCAGTTCATGTCTCTCTCCGTCTGCACACTTGCACAGCCAATAATCTGCATCAATGCTCGCCACTTTTAACAAGCCCTAGCCTTAGCCCTACTCCACTTACCAATCACCCAAGGAAATATTCACTTGCAGTCTTAACACCGTAAATAGGTCAATGCATCACACGCGCCCATTTTCAAATATCATGTGAGCTTAACTTTTTATAAAACACCGATCCGACATCGAATCGGATTAAAAACTTCAAGATTTTGCCGGATTTTAATTAGTTTTAATTAGTTTTCCGGGTTTATTTGTTAAAGTATCATCTTTAAAAATGCAGGTAGACAATATTTCATTTGTATTAAACATTTTTGAACGTTGTTTGTTTAAATTCATTCACTAATGCTTTTATGTTTTAGCATTTATTGCATGTAAACATGTTTTTATTTTCATAAAATATTTTTTTGTAACTAATTCACATTAAGTTAATTTTTTGTTTTTGTTAACATCAAGTTACCATAAAATGTCATTTTATATTACATTGCTATTTAGTGTGTCCGTTGGTGTCCGATGGTGTCCGGGGGTTGGGGGGTTTAAAAATCTCATTTAATGTAATATAAATTCAGAGCCGCCAGAAAAGAAAGCCAGCCTTATTATGTATTATTATGTCATGTCAGATGTATTTGTCAGGCTGCTGACAACATTATTTGCCATTTAATATTTGTTTTTGGAAGAATACTTAATCTAACTGTTTTTTAATGAGGTAATGCTGCAAAATTGCAAAAATACATTTGAGATGCTAAACTATTTTTTTCCATTGACATAGAGCACAGAAGTCTGAATAAATTAGTGAATTACGTACTCTTATTGGGCAACATCTTTTTGGACCACGGGCAGCGGACCAACTGTACTAAAGAAACGAAAGCAACTCTGGTTGACACCAGTTTTGAGTTGACACTTGACAATTTGTTGTGAAAATGTTGGCAAGAAAAGGAGTACACCGTTGCCTAAACATAAGTGACAAGTTTGGCAAGAGAAATAAAACTCGGTTTGCATATCCGCCTGGGTATGTAGCGTATGAAGATGACTATTCTGATACTCCATCATATCCTCCAATCGATCCTGAATTACGAACAATGAGCCAGGGAAAGAAAGATGGAATAAATAAACGATTGAAATGGCAAGAGAGTATCCGAGCTAAACCTAATGTCGAAGAAAAAAATATAGAAATGAATATGATTCGGTAAATGTTAAACATAGTCTGGGTGTATTAATCATTTTCTTATAAATTCGTCGGTTTGTAGGTAGTATTACTAGCTACTTAAATATTTGGAAATTGAGTACTTTGTTGGTTATGAATGCAATCATTAAAGAACTGTTTTATATTTTTAGGAGATACGGTTGGTACAGTCAAGTTCATAAGGAACATCGATTTGATTACGGTTCTCTACCGTTTTATAAACACATTACAAGAACACATTTGGAATCCAGTGATTCGCTTCCTCCTTCATATTCCTCACCGGAACTAATAGAAAAAGTTGCATATTTTAAAGAAAAGATTCGAAATCCATTGACCGATGCTTTAAGATTTGAGAAGGATGTTGCAATGTAAGCATGTATACCGATTACAGAAAAATCATTAATTTGTCAATATTATAAAGCCATTCATATTACCAACTTGTAAAAAAAAAAACTTAAATGTGATTATTTTCATAGGAGAAGTTCAGAACCAACTGGTTTCGATACTTCTGAAATTGATCCAATTGTCTCAAAAGCAATTGTTATGCAAGTAAATCGCATTATGCTAAATATTTTAGCAAGTGAAGTTAGTCATTTAAATACGTGTAAGGTACGTCAGCAGCTTAATACATCATTGACACTCCCACTTACAACTATTTTTTATGTTATAAATATTTTTATATTCTTATATTATAGAAATACCATTTTATCATAGTGTATTCAATTTCATGTTTAGGTGGATATGGAGCCCAAAATTGATGCATTTTGGAGCGTAGGGGGAATGGAACCTAGTTTAAAGGACCTAGGTTTTAGAAAATTTTTGAAAACAAATTCAGACAAATGGGGAACTAGTCCCTTGTATCAGCCTGGGGACCCTGTTGAGAGGTATTTAGCTGTCATTGCACATAATATATTAGTGTTAGGTTCTGTGTAAACATTTTTAGAAATTTGCAAGTGGTATTTTCTCTTTATAAGTATGATGACAATGATGAGTGATAATTTATCCTGAATTTCAACAGAAATATGCAATACCTTGGATCTCCTTTGCTTCAGATTAGATGTGAAGATCCCGTAGCAAATTTCGTGCCAGATGACTCTTCTTTGGTAAGTAAAGGAGAAGATGTAACTGACAGATTTATGTATGAACACCGCCTATTTAGGGTCCGAACTCAATTTAAATTCGCAAGCAACATACCCGGTATTCCAATATGCATAAAACATACTCAAATGTTTCATTTTTAAATTAAAAGGTACAGTACAATAACTATGCCGTATTTTTATGTATTGATTAGGTTATTGGTCGGGGGAGAATCAAAATAAATGCAGCCATATAGGAATTCATCCAAGAACTCATTTGTATTCCCCTAATAAAGTTAATAATCAACACTGGGCAGCCGAGAAAGAGAACTTGCTACAAGCCCAAGCTGTGTTAACATCTTTTGCACGTTTGCTGAGCCAGGCGTTTTTCTTTGGTACTTTCACTTTGTCATTCATTATAACTTTATAATTGTGGCTTTTAATTATAATCTAACCCATCAATCCTAGTCGTGTATTAATGAAGTGCACCTTTGTTAGAGACTGACGAGTGACTGATATCACTGATTTTTATTTATCATATAAGCTTTTAAGCAGCATGAATATGTAATTCCACGACAATTTTTTTTGTAATGCTTATTCAGGGTTTGATCAATTTTCGGACGTACAATATCCATTTTCTACCCAAACCATTATAACTGATGGAATCAATTGGAACTTTTATGCATACCAGCTCAACACCATACAACTTGACGGTAAGTGTGTGTCTACAGATTATTTCATAGAATAAAAATTCTCAAGAAAGTCGAGTCTTCTGTGAGTGTGAATTACAATAAAAAGTCATTGAAATAAAAACTCAGATAAGATGTATACATTGTATATATATCCGCATTTATTCAATAGAACTCTTATTGTTAGTAATTTTCCTTTATATCAAGCCAATCGTTCGAAATACTTGAAAAATTGTGTTTTGTTTTAGTTTATTAACAATAATTAGTTTTCTGTACTTCTGAATTTGTGTTTACAGATTTGCGAATCGCGAAAAACAAAAAGCAAAATATCTGCTGGGGAACCCAATCCATGAAAATATTTGAAGAAGGCAGCTCAGACAAATTAAATGATGCAGTATTGGAAAACCTACTAAAATTTTATTTACATCCTGCTGCTCCTATATCTACTGCGAATTCAGAAATAACTCCATTCTTGGGCAGTAAAATTAGTGAAGTAGAAGATCTGCAGAAAAGAGCAATGTTATTTGCCAATTATAGAACTATGCTTTCCCAGAAGCACGAACAAGACGAATTGAGACATTGGCAATTTCCTGAAGTTTACGATTGGGAGTGGATTTACAAGGTTTGACCAAATGAAAATTTATTAGCATGCCATTTTGGCTTTTATATTAAAGGAGAATCTTCTAACTGTGAAAGTTTTAATATTTGTAGATTAAAAACAAAATGCGTCCCCTTGATGCGCGTCGTAAACATTATGAATTGCCACATAAGTTTGAGGGCTCCGATCCTTATAATAAGCCCTATATGATGCGTGATCCATTGTTTGTTGGCAAAGGAGTAAGAAGAATGTTTGAAGAATGTGAGATAGCAAAAGAAACCGAACGTGTCGCGGCTGCTAAGCTAGCGGAAAGACGGAAATATACTCACGTTGAAGAATAGTTGTTTCGAATAAATATGCTAGTAACAAATGACATTTTTCTACAAATTCTTGATTGTATTAGTTGTACAGATGCTGTGCTCTGTGCTTAGTATAATAAAGGCAGTGTCGATAATGGTTTTGTAATTTATTGCCCGAGGCGTAATTCATTTTCCACATTAAAAAAGCTACCCTGAATTCAAAACGAGTGTTTAGGTTGACTTAAAAGCTACACTTGTTCGTAGCTTCCGTACACAATTTAATTAGCACACATGGTTAAACTTAATAAGATTATTAATAATAATTTAACTATATTATAACATGATAACACCAAGACAGTACTTAATAATACGTTAATAAATAGGAAACCGTTGAACATTCATATTCCAATGGTCGCTTTGCTGATGATGACTAATACGTTAAATTATTGCTTATATGTTATGCTTCATTATTTGTCGGGTGGTTTTCGTTGCTGTCTGAGGCGAAGAAATGCCAAACCATGCGTCTTCATGTGGCTGTAGTGGTCAATAGAATCCGAACATCGTAAATAGCAGATTTCGCACTGATTCTCTTTCACCGGCCTCTTGGAATCATAGCCAACTTTCTTCATGTACTCATCCACGTCTTCTATGTAGTCATGACTAAACTGTAAATGTTTAACCAGTGATGGTTTCACAACAAATGAGATATCACATTCTGGGCACCAAAAATCCAGAAATTCCACAGGAAAGACACCAATACCACCTGAAAAGCAAATTGATGATTACTTTAATTAATTGTGTACAAGCAATCCACAAAAAAAGTAATGAGTCGTAATCACCAAATACTATGTATTGAGATGTTACAAGTTTTGGAAATGAAATATCACCATTGTAATGTCTCTCTTCCTCTTGGTCACTTAATACATGGTTCAGTCTGATGTGATCGCAAAATTCGTCCTCACTGTTCGCAAAGAAGCCTTCACATTTGAAGCAACTGAATTTCCCCTCTTGGTCTCTCGCATTTTGAGTTTTTGTAACAAGGGATAGACAGGGCATTGGCATTGGAGTACTAACCATTATTTTCTCACTTGCATCAAGGCATTCCACAACGGTTTCATCATTTTCACCCTCAACTCCTCCGTTTGCACTGGACATTTCTTCTTCGTTATGCAATTTTTTGTGCTTCTTGTTATGACCATCTTGATATGGTTTATTTGTGACGCTAGAGCTATCCCTTTTTGAAGGACTTTGTAGAGGTTTTAATTCATTTTGCAGCTTCCCTTTACTAGGCAGTCGAGGCAATTGAGAAATTTGAAAACTTCGACTTCTTTTAACTTGGAATGAGTCTATAGTGGCTAAGTCGTGATGCTTTTTCAAATGAACGAACACTCCTTCTTTATTGGAAACAACTTCTCTGCACAACAAACACTTGAAAGGTAACTTTGCGTTGGCAGCATGATCGTTGTAAAAATGATCGTGTAACACATTATTGTCTTTGAACTCTTTGTCGTTGGACTCCCCGAATTCAGACTGGATTTCCTTGTTGTTACAAAACAAACAGATTTGAAATCCATTTCTAACATGATTTTTGCCATGATACCATAGTAGTAAACTTCCTTGATAATTCTGCTTGCAGGTTAGACAATATCCCGGGTCCAACTGTAATTTTGAGCAAGTGTTCTCATGTTTCTTTATTGCACTGAGATCAAAGCTTTGTCGACAATGACGACATTGCTGTCTAATGTGTTGTCGTAAAGGTCCATTTCTAATGTTGATGGACGATGATAATACATAGTTAGGGTTAGGGATATTTGGTATCGTTGTTGTGGCTGCAGCTCTTGCAGGCTGCACCCGCAGCGGTTTAGGACGAGGCCGATAGGAACGACTAGATAATTTGCTTGCTCTATTGCCAGTATTAGAATCGTCGGACTTTTCTGTCGGCTCTGTGCATTCAGACTCAGAAGAAGGTTCAGTACTTTCTCTTTTGACACTTGAGTTACAACAAATTACATTGTCTTTCAAATGGTTTTCTAACTCAACACTGTTGTCAAAATGTTGAGAACATTTTTCACATGTGAAAACAATCCTTATTGCAGAATGATCGTTCAATTTGAGAGAAAAATGCTGATGGTACAATGATTCAGAACAGAAAACAACATTACAAATAAGACACTGGATTAAACTTTTGCTAAAACGATGAGCCAGGACATTTGGATCTAATGTAGAGGAACTATCCGGATTTAGAACACTTGATAACTGATGAATCACGGAATCATTTACAGTAATACTGTGAGGATCATTTAAGAGATGTTTGAACAGCCATTCCCAGGTTGCGAAGGCGCGAGAACAATACAGACACTGTAGAACGATCTTGTGATGCTCTTTTGCAAAATGTTGCATCAAATCGCCAAAGTTTTTGTAAAGTAATTTGGTACCATCGTCCGCACAGCAGGTATTTAGCACACATGAATATCGCAATGATTGGGCAAGATGAAAACATTTGTGTTTTACATGATCGTACAAATGATCCCAATAATCGAAACACTGCCCACATTCAGGACAAATGAAAGGACAAGACTTTTCGTGGATGACCTTGTTGTGCAAAAGGTATTTACAGCACGAATAACTTGGAATGTTGTCGATATTGCAATTGTAAACAGTTTTTGCAGCAGCTCCATTAGTTTCTTGTGTTTTTAAATGTGTGGAAAAATCCGTAGCATCAGAAAAGTCCTTGTCACAGTTAAAACACGAGAATTCACTTCGGATTTCAAGACTAGAACTAGGAATACAATTTTGAGTGATATTGTGACATGGCATATCATTGCATGAAATCGTTGGAGATTCTGAAGTCGGGTCCACAAAGCTCAATTCTGCATTTTCTGTAATTGGTTCTGTTTTATTTGCATTATTAGGCGAATTTGTCCTTTCTTCATTTATATCTGCTTCGTTGTTGTCATTTTGAGGAGAGATCCATCCGTCTGCTTGATCACAATACATCATCAATTTGTCTTCTACTTCTCCATATTCAAAATTCAAGTAGTGAGATTCAGCTATGACTTCGAATTTCGTAGTAGTTTTTAAATACGCATTAGTTGGAATTATTCCATGTTCTTTAATATGAAGTAGGAAAGTGCAGCGGTTAAAAAATTCCAAAGAGGATCCGCAATTGGAACATTTGTGAACAATATGGATGGTTTTTCTACTCAAGTGTTGAGTACATCCAGACTTCGATAAAAACCTTTAAAAAATTCATTGAAAATGCGCTTTTGAAACACCTATTACATCTAGTTAAGCTCATTATAGAATAAAATGGCAGTTTAGCATTAAATTTTGATTATTTTGTAACAGTGTCACTTAAAAACTTACAATTCCCCACAGTTAGTACAAGCAAATGAGTCCGCTGGAAACCCCGTCAATTTTGTGCGAAGATTGTGCAAAATTTCGGAATTTATGATTGCGTCCACGTCATTATCGTCTTCATCCAGTGAACATTCTTTAGGCATTTCAAACGAATCCGAACTTTGTGATAAGATTGAGGAATCTGGGAATTCCGTGCTACAAGAGCCATTCTTGCTACTACTCTTTTGGTCATTTTGCTTTTTTCCTTCCAAGTCTTCGATTGACGAATCTAATTCTTTTATTTCTATCGTTATTTGTTCTTCACTGTTACTATTAATATCGGATGTCACGGCTTTATTTATCATGTTGTTAGCTTGCGTAAATATCTTTGAGCTGAAGTAAAGTCCATATTTGAATTTGATCCTATTCTCCTTCTTGTTCTAATATAAATCGGGACACAGAATACATTGAACAGTTATATAATGATTTTCCATTTTCTTGATCTTTCTACCCATTTACGACTGTAAATTTCTGTGATTTTAAACTCTAGTAACAGACAATGATATTATGTTTATATTATAAAGATTCCGCAGTTCAATCCTTTGAATGATATTTGAGCAAGTTTTTAGGTTTCACACAACTGTCCTCCCCACGCCCCACCCAACTATGTTATAGTGTATAGATGACGATTGGAAAAACGGCTATTAAAAAACTAAGTACCTATGATAGAATTTCGAATTCTTCATCCATATTCCAATCTAACCAATTGAATACCTAAGCACCATCACCATCCAATCCACACAGCTCAAAGTCCAATACTTCAACTGTCCAATAAAGTACGGAAAAGAGTTTTTTGCGTGTTAACAGTGTTAAAAGCTGGTTTGTATTTGGCAGAGTAAACGTATATCACGCCGAATTTGACAAACTGCTCCTTTGCTGAAATACAACCAAAACATCCGATTTAATTATCTTATAAAAATGGTCGAAAAATTGTAAAATAGTAAATTATTAGTTTTCAGCACACTACCTAACACGATAGTCCATCGAAATCCAAAAGGATGTTTTGAGAAAACATCAGAATCGGTTTTAATGCAGCATTTGGTCAGACAGAACGTTAAACTGGAACACTGAGGGTGTAGGGAAGGACATCAGGTATGTACGGTTTGTTTGTTGTCATGTGCAATGTCGACAGGTGAGTTTCGAGTACGATGAAAGATGATTATGTTTTACACAGCTCTGTCTTTAAACCTTCGGTCTTCAATGGTACATCTTGTTTCCGTTGTAACTTGACAGTTCGTTCTTCATCTTCCCAATAATCGTCCGTAGTGTAGTAACACCTCTTACTTACAGGGCATCACATGGTCAAACATTCCAGAAGTCCAGAAATACATGACAAGCAACCTGAAAACACAAAAAAAGTAATTTATTACTAATTACATCAACATAGAAATATTTACAAAACAAAACACCTTCTATCCTGGTGTTTGTGGTTAAATTGCAAAAAATATGCCCTGGCAGAATTCACCTACAATTTTATTTATGTGTATTATGTAGATCTTATGAACACACACATACACAAAAATACGGGAATTCCACCGAGAAAAAATATCCAGGTCAAATATTGCTTTCACACTTGTAAAGTAAGTTGAGCTGTATTCGTTTCTGTCTGAATTCTCTGAATGTGTGATTGTGTGTTGCATGCAGTGCACTCGAATATTCAACTCTACATTTCAGCCTGAATCTGTGTAGTCTGTAAAGTCTGTATGTCTATACAAAACAAACCACACAAATTCCACTACATGTATGTCCATAATAAAATACCCTTCTCCTCTGTATGTAAACTTTAAAGTGCAAAAATGAAGAAAGCAACTTTTATAATACTAGACTTGTTTTTTGTTCTATCTCTCTACTATGTAATATACAGGTATAGATGTCTTGTGTTTTTGCTGATTATAATTACTATTAATTGCTTGTGCTGAAAAAGCTGAAGCTGAACACAGTCTAATTGCATACTGTTTAGACTGTGTAAAAAGGTTGAAATAGGATGATTTTAATGTTTCGAATATTTTCGTATTTAGCATAGTTGTTTCACGCTCTTGCTCTTTTTTGTAAGTACATATAAGTGTAGTGTAGGCATGCTTTAGGTACCAAAGTCTCAACAACATTGAAGTCTCAGGACAAGTAAATAACAATATGCATGCAAACAGTAAATTTTATAATTCTCACTTAAGGTGTTTGTTAAGATTTGAGATATATACATATGGACAATGGACATGTTTTACACAGAAAAATTATTATTGCGGAAACTTAGAGTGCAAGTATTAATTACTCAGAAATCAAGGTTTGTTTACACTTTGACCGTACAATTAGCCTCACAAGATATCATGAACTAAATTAGAATCACAAAAATCATATTACATGAATTACATGAATAGAACTTCTTGTGTATACTATGTTTAGTACTTTTAAGAAAAATTCTTTTCTTTTCCCACAGTTCAAGTGCAATGCAAAGAATCGTTTAAATAAAATGACAAACAAGTATACATAGCTGTCGGTCGGTATGTATATAGTAGAGAGTATATGAAAGGCATGTTTGAGATTGGATGATGAATAATGTGGTACATTGGTAATTGGTATATGTATAATTGGTAGACTGTGTGCACTCGCTAACTCTGATGTCTCACAGGTATCCAATCTAGTCCTTATTAACAGTCTTAAAGTTGTCATCGTCATAATACTAACAATAAGTAATCACATAGCAAGTCGATGGTTCTTTCATTTTGTATGCTAATAAGAATAACAGATCCTACCTAAGTATTATGATGTACCACGATGTACTTTCCTTACTTAGCCATTTTGAAAATAAAATAAAATAAATACTAAGATATCATTCCATAGGTATCTACTTTTGTAAAGGCGAATAAGTTTATTCTCTTGTTATATAGCTTGGACTTCGGATTATAGGTACTCAATGTCTCTGAACTAAAACCATCTCATGATTATTGACTCACAGTCTCATCTGTTGTCTTAACGTGTTTCTTAGCTTTCTTTGTATCACTGTACATACATTGTACATAAGGGGTTTTTAAGTTTGCACACTTATAGGTCAGTTATGTATAAGCAGCCAGTATATTGTTTGTCAGGAAGAAATCTGCGATGCAGCAGTATTACTTTCGAATGGTGACTGTTGCGATTGCAAGTGCGACTTGCTAGTACATAAATACTAAACTGTACATACTGGTTAAATATCAATATAGCAATCAGTAGGTGAATGGTGAAGTATACTCATCTATGCATTTTACATGTTAATTTACCTGTGGATTCTTCATAGTGTCGTGTAGTGTATAACGTGAGACTACAAACAATGCTCTTTCTACACCAAATTTTCGATTGTCTGGCCAATTTGTTATTATGGGTACTTATTGTACTTTTGGGGGGACCCATTATTGCATTACTCTTTCTTTGGAGAATCTCAGTAGTGGGATTTGCTCAGATATTTAAAAAAGATTTATATCCCACTATACCAAATGATACTAATTTCGCTATCGACTCTAGTGCAAAAATGCCTATTGTTAATGCAGCCCAAATCTGGAGAATACAGGGACTACTAAATTTGGAAGAATTCAAAAATCATTTTTATAAGTGTTTTCTTGAAAGTGCAGAATCCAGACAGCGATATCGAAACTTTTATTGTTATCTTGTGCGGTATGGCGGATTTGTTTTTAAAAGAGCTGTAGCATCCATTGAATTGGACAAACACATTTACGAAGTCAAATTGAGTTCCGACATCAGTTTAGAAGGTTTCATTGCAGAATATCTATTCGTGAAAACTTTCCGAGAAAAATCTCCTTTGTGGGAATTAATTTTGATTCCCTTACCTTTGAATTGTGACACGGAGGAACATGAGACGATCTTGATTTTAAAAGTTAATCACTGCTTAGCAGATGGTTACACTTTTGTGCATATTGTGGATACTCTGACTGGAAATACTTCGCCGTATTTGGTCAAAGAAGAAAGTGAAACTATTTTCGAAAAGGTCCATTTTGCATTTGCAAGCGTTTCTCTCTGTATAAAGATTATAGTTTACTGTGTGTCTTGTTTAAATTTATACTATATAGGTGTGCTTCGTGTTTGTACTAAATAATTAACACAAACCTGTTTGTAGAATGTAAATTCATACATAATATTGCTCGTATATCTTTAGCCTTTTCCTGCAGCGTAAATGCAGATCACAATGTACTCATATTTATTCGTTAGTGCATTTCCTATACTAACACTTTCAATATATACAATCATTGCTTTTCATACTGTACGGATATTCAAGAATAACATCATATTATTCATCTTCGTAAAAAAATGTTTTTCTAGAGAACGAATCTTTCTTTCTTTAACACGTATCTATCCATATTACTTTAATGTATGATGACGAATAAATGATGACAAAGTTGCTTAACTGTTGTCTGCTATTCGAAGCGAACACTTTTATGTGATATGGCTATAACCAAGTCATATCTCACGTAGATGAGACTTGATTATTTGCCTTTATTATACTACTACTATGTACATTGGTAACTTATTTAGGTATATACTTTTGCCAACCACAATTTCCAAATTTCCATTTCGGTAATAGGTAGTTGTTACATGTTGGAATGTTACTACTTATAAAGTAAAGATGTATACATTTCAGATTTGGCGACAATAGAAAACTTAGTACCTACTAGCTACTCTTACTCTACTACCTACCTATCAGTTTTTACGGAGTTTCTATTTACATTGTTTCCAAGGTCTATTATCCCCACGGCATAATTAAGAATGTAAATATTAAAATTGCACTATATGCTCACCAGCTCAAGTACATATCTTCTTAAAATGAAGTATCTGTAGGTAGGTACATAGACATAAAGTAATAATATGCGCTCATATGAATTAAGGTATAGCCTAAATGTGTTTGAGCATGCTGTTTCTCCATGAGATGAGATGCGTAAACATATTATTGATACAACATATTTACACGTATCTGGTTTTTCATGTTTATGGTACGGTAGTAGTAGTATACAACAGTAGTGTTACACTAGATATAACTTCCATAATTATAACTGTTGAATCCTAAAAAATAATAACACGGACATAAAAGAAACACTGTTCATTTGATTTGTTTACACAAAGTTCCCTATAAACATAGGTAATATAAATGTTATTGTGTTTTATAGATAAAAGTAGTATTTCAAACTCCAAAGAAACTCATGGATCTATGTCTCGATGTTTGTAACACTCAGGATGTTTTTTATCCACTAAAAACTAAAAATCCTACATGGTACATTTCCTTCGCCACCATCAATTTGGAAGATGTGAAGAAAATTAGACGTCAAACAAAAACGCATTTTGTGACCATCATGATGTCACTCATGATCGGAGCTTTACAACGTTTATTATTGGAGAAACATTCAGGAAACGATATACCATCACATATTTGGACCGTGAATTCGCTTCCCTGGCCTAACCACCCGAGAAATACCATGACTAATCACTGGTAAGAGTTCATCCCTATTTATGACAAAGAAATCTATGGTTGTATCAGCATAAGAATGATGTAGTCTTATTTCTATCTATAGGTCCGGAGGGGTTTTCAAGGTTCCATTTCAGACCGCTAATGCATTAGAAAGGCTTAAGGGCACAGAAGCTTTTTTCAATTTTTATCTCGATAATATGAATATGCATAAATCTGTAAAGCGGATGTTCATTCCCTTAACATGGTGTTTCCCAAGTTTTCTACTCAGACTTGGACTTTCATTGGATTTGTATTACTTCAAATATTCGAATGCATTTGCATCTCTGATGCTCTCGAATGAAAAATATTATCTGCTGGGCAAAAACGTACGAAATATATACCTCCCCCTTGCACTTAAAGACTGTGTACCGTGCAGTGGTAAGTTGATCTCCTAAATCTTAACAGGGGCCTGCAAACACGTATAAAAGTCTCAAAACAAATAAGAGATTTAATTCACAAATGGATACAGATATTTTTTTTTAATTCGTTTGTATAACTTTCAGTTCTGTTTGGCGTGTCAACATCTCACTCGAATCAATTGGACATTTCGTTAACAGCCAATTCTGAAATCATACAAGACCAAGATGCCATCAATCGGTTAGCGCAAGTTTACTTTCAGCAAGAACTAGAAGAGCTTAATCACATAGTCTCATATAGTAACAAAAATGAGGTTCAAACAAGCGATGGGTCACCACAAGACTTTACAATTGTGGAAACGGCCAACGAAACTGTTTAAAACCATGTTACAATCATTGCCATTATTATTTAATTCGCACAATTATTTTTATATATGCATGTTTTCATAGACCTTTTATTATTTAGGTACGTATATACAATACATTAAGGATAATCATAATGTAACTAAAGTCATTTACATCAGTAGCTGCAGCTACATCACTACATGTAAAGTATTATATTAGAGAATTATAGTTTCTATTAGCAGAATAAAATACTTAGCAGTGGTTGCTTATAATTATTTAGTCCATAGTATATCTGTATTTAACTAATACTTCAAAATGTTAATAATGCTGTATTCTTAATTACAACAACAGAAACGTTAGATTGTTTGTAACTTGATGTGTAGGTAGGTTAAAGTACGTAATGGACTATATGAAAACGGATATGATAGGGAAACGAAAAAACTCGAAAAAACTATTGGACTAGGCAATAGTGTGGCCCGATTCCTATTAACAGTCCAATTGCAACTTTGCAATGGAGAAATCTCACTCAAATCAAGGCTTAGCACCGAAATTAGCTCTTTATGAAAGATCAATTGAAAATAGCACCGTAAAAAATTAGTTAAAAAATAGTAAACTTTTGTTATGGAGGGTTTGAGTTGCAATAAGCGTACCGTAGTTTTGTATTAGTATACAGCCAATACAGCGTAATAGCAGAAATCAAACCACCACTATCATTTCTACAACAGGTAGGTACTGTGATATTGTGAAAATTAATTAATTACTATTCTATTACATCGCATCGGTGGAGTTATGTAATCATCATTTTTTGAGAAATAAAGTTGATACTCGTTACTCTTCCGTCATCCATAGAACACAAGTCATTGTAGTAAAGTGCATTTTATAATATTATCTATCTCAAATCAATGACACTGCAATCCCCTCTGTATACTTCAGTGTAGTTAATGTAGTGTCTTAACAATCGTAAGAAAAAATGGACATATTTAGACAAGATAAACAGACAAGACATTGTAAGCTATATTTAAAGTAGTAAAAATTACAATATACATACCTCTGTAACGTTCCAAGAGTTTGGTTGTAGAATTCCACAGACAGTTTTGAAATACAAATTGGAGCTTGAACAATGTCTGATGTATCAAACTGAAGGTAAAGCTGCAATGGAAATTCTGTTAATTTGTGACACTCGACGTTCACCCATTGTTCTACCGGCTGAAATTTTGTGATTGTTCCTTCAAACCTGAAAATAGGAAAGGATTTACTAATTGTTAGTATACTGTGATGCGCAATGCGTACATAACATATATAATCACTAATAGGTATGATATAACATGGTTTGTTACAAATAGTAATTAGATAAATAATAACTAACATTCTAACGACAAATATTAAAGTAATGAAATGTCATACCGAGGAGCATTTAATTCTGAAAATCCAAAGTAGAGTTGAACATTTTGTAATCTAATTTGATGTTCGCAAATATTTCCTTTAATTTTCACCATTTGTGCTACAATAAAAGATTGAATCAATTACAAACTGTTTGGCAATTGCTCAATTCATTAACATTGAAATTATCATGTATTTTAAGAATATCAACGAATTCTTACAACAAAAAGGGTATCTGTCCGTTGTCATCATATAATATATTCCAGTTGGGGATGGTAGCACGGACTTCTTACCCAAAGTATAGCATCCTCCATTTTTTGGGTCACAATGAGTTAGACATTTTCCTCTATGATATTATATCAATTATTCATATTAAAAATTAGACTATACTTCCAATAATATAAATAGAATCAATAATCTAGAAGGAGTTCTATGTAACTACGTCATTTATTGTTTGAATTTGTACGTTAGGAATAAAGCAAATACCTTTGAAAGGCTTCCCAAGATGAACAACGATAAGCATAAAGAGGATACTGGCTTCGTACAGCTTCTTCAAAAATTTCATAGGCTCGTCTATGACTACAGGCAATTGTATCTTTCATGCCTAATATTTAAAGTAAATAAATAATGACATTCGGTTGAAAGAAACTCGTATACGTATTCCAATTAATACCTTATGGATAATGCATATTATGTACCGTTTATAAGTACCTGCAATTGTTTCGACCGTAGGAGGATTTAAGATAATCTCAAACATTGGTTTACATCCATACTGATCTTGACCATCGTTTAAATAAATATCTGCAGTCCCAATAGGCTCCTGCAAGCCAAAACCAAATGGAGCTATATTGGAATGAATAACCTCAACTTCTTCAGCATCTGTCTTATCCAGTCGAATTTCTTTGGGCACAGATTCAAACAAAGGGGCAGCAGGATCTAAAGCTGGTATAACAAAAATTGTTTAGCATAGGTATGTCTAATTATTATTATGACATACCACAACAGTTTAATATTTTACTACGTTATTCTTACCAGTAATTTTTGAAATTCCATGGAAAATCTTTCCAACATAACCAGATATGTGAGAACCCAAACTGTGTCCTACTAAGTGGATATGTCCCAAGGTTTCTCCCTTAGTTGTTTTGAGATACTCCAAAAACCTGTTTTGATAAAATTGTTCACAATTTAAGCTTTTGCAATAAATGTATCATAATCTCAATATTTGGGAGCTATTAAATATATAAGGAAACCGCTTTTAGATCCTATTAAGAATAATTCTGCAAATGCGGTAAATAACACTTACACGGCAATTTCAGCAGAAACAACTCTTGTATTCGCAACAACTTGTGGATAATACATAGCAGCACCGACATTCCAATCTACACCAATGACGTTTGCGTCTTCCTATACCGTTAGCAATAAGTATGTATATTAAAATAACAATTCAACATTAAATTAATGAGGAAATGGGCTACATTGTTTTTTTTGTGATATTCGTACATTGTCCAGAAAAGCATACGTTAAATTTTTAATCCAAGTTTGTGCATTATCAGTAAATCCATGTATTATTATTATTAAAGGCTTATTCGTCCATATGAATTGCGACACATCAGGGTGTTTGCTTCTTGCTGAGATGTTGAAGCCGTCTCGAAGGTCTCTAGGATTCCAATAGAGCTTTAAAATATGTTCCCCATATTGTCGTCAGTAAATGAGATAATTTTACCTTGAATATACATTAAAAGTAGTGTTTATAGCAGATGGGGATTGAGGAACAAAGTTAAAAATCAATGGTCGTTCAGTCCATGGATGTTCTAGGCTGAAGCATCCCACATGGGCAAAACATATCTAAGAACATCGATTCAGACAGTTAGTATGGATATATTATTGTTTCAATTGATGTTTTTGGGAAAAAATAGCATTACTTCATTAGGATCAGGCTTGTACGTGGCAAACCATAAAAATGCAAAAATCAATGGCACGTAGACCGGAACTCGATACTCCAAATATGTACGCAGTAGTTGCAAAATATGTGAAGATTTTTCTTCGATACTAGAGTAAATATTTATAAATTATGTCTAATGCCTGTAGCTCAAAATTGTATGCGGGTCATAATATTTCCTGTATTGTTTCGTCCATAATGAATGAAAATCATACGTGATTTGCTCTGGAGGCAGAAGAACGTTAAGATATTTGACCCCATTTTTAACTCCTAATCGTTGTACTTGGAAATTGTTATCGACAACAGTGTTTGTTTTATTATTCCTACAATCATCCTTGTTTTCTATGGTGTAATACTTGGCACGGGAAACTAACTCATTCTATAATATAGAAAAATTAAGATTATCAAATTAAATAGCAATGATAGTATAGGAATGGAACCTTCAAAATATGTTCTATACTATTGAATATATCAAAAATATTATTTATGATTAATCAAAATACATGAGTTAGGAAAAGGCGATTACCAAGTAGCGTCGGAAAACCTTCTCTGCCGTAACGGTCTCATCCTTCTCATCCCATGAAATTACATCCGTGCGAGTAATTTTGTCTTTTGTTGCAATTTCAATACAAATCTGGGAACAAAATAAGATCAATATTAGGATTATTACGCAATATATTATCTATACAAAATATTATATCAGCAAACTAATGTAATTGTAATTATTTTCATACTGCATTTTAAACCAACCTTGTATTGATTTTTCTCCTCAGCCATATTCGTATGCTTTCACTGAACATGAAATCTAACGGTACGATATACTTTGTACATTAAGGTAGTAATGTACACAACTACTATAAATGTGGAACTACTTAATATGTAGTATTAAGTACCACATTACTTATTGACTGATAATGAGTCATATTTTATAAGTAATTCTTTTATGGTTGGTTATTAAGATTATGTACATAAGATATACTCAATGTATTATATTATAATGGTCTGAGCTTTCACCATATTCAATCATTCCGCTACTATTTAGACCTTGAAGTTGAATACAAGTCAAGAAGTACAGGTAGTAAGTATCAAGGTAGTATGGTAATGGTGTGTATGTATAATTTTTTACGAGCATATCGACATCACTCACGTAATTATGAGAAGAACACACGTACCGGTTTTAGCCATGTGCTGTGTTCCTTAAGACCTTAAGCTAATATTATTATGTGTAATCATCATGGATTGTTTATGAATATATCATAATTTATGACAAATGCGTATATCGTAGAATGGTAATTACAATTAAAATTCTACAAAATAATGTCCATTTAAATGTAGAAATATCTTCACTATATTCAAAATTATTAAATAACAAGTTACAGTCATTCATTAATAAAGATCGGTAAGTTTCACTTATCTAACAAACAATATATTTCTATAATATTATGATGTGACTATACGAAATACATCAATATTTCATCGTAAACCGAGGGTTGTAACATATTCGTGAAAGAATTTCGACATTTCGAATATGCTCAGACACTTGTTCATCCGAAGTTGTCTTTGAATTAAACCAGCTTTCAATTTCAATTTAATAGTTTCGGCTCTCCAATTACAGTAACAGTGGCACATTTGTTACTTACTGTTGGTAGAGAGTGAATGTTCAGGAATTTTGGAACTTTCGACATTAGCTTTGAATTTGTCTTTCTTGATTCTTTCGTCTTCATCTATAAAATATTGGAGCAAATCTGTTAAATTTTTGAACTCTGTCCTTCCTTGTGGTGGATTGTTTTTAGGTATACGCGGTAGCATATTTCCAGCTTTGATTCTAAATTCTTCTAACTGTAAAACAATACAACGAAAAAAAATGAACTATTGGTAACACCAGAAGCGATTCAAATTCAATAAATCTGAAGATATCTTTAGAAAGCAATTAAATCAACTAAACTTACATCTTTCACTCCCATTAACTTCCAAACGGAATAAAATATAATCCCACAACCGGTTACAGCATAAAATGATCCCCAACCAAGCGCTCGGGCAGCTAAAGAACTTCCTGATTCCATTCGAAGTGTAGAACTCATTCCCTTATCAAACCATCCAGGGTCCTTTTTCTTTGCCGATGCAATTGTTGCTCCAAACCCAAACAGCATTGACATCCCAGTTACACTTGTCAAGAAAACAGCCTCTGTAACAGATTAATTATAAATTCTATTAATTCTATTATGTCTAGGCAGCTTACATATCAGTAAATCACAACAATAGATTATTATGTAATATAAAATACGGAGCATAGCTTGTAGCCGCAGGTAATCTAATAAAATAGACAACAATGTATCAAAAAACTATAAAAAAATACAATTGAACAATGAAAATGAATTGAGGCTAATTTAGATTTAATTAACACACCTCTCCATTTAGCAAAACGGACTTTTGGTACTTCTTCGACTTCTTTCTGTTTGTGTATATTGTTGACTTCCGCCTCTGCACCCTCATATTTAGCATTATTAGTCATTTGTAGTATTTTGTAGTAACAAATTATCCAACAAATCAGCGACAAGTTAATATTATTGAATATATGAAGCTGAGCCTACACTTTAGTATACTTTATTATTAACCTTAAAATTATTGATTTGAATTAAAATTAATTTTGACTTATTGTCAATGATTCACTTGCAAAGTTTCATTCAACATTACTCTCTTAAAAGTTGAAAGAAAATCTAGCCTAAAGAAGACCAATTATAAATGATCATTTAGACAGATCAATAACGTGCTGTATGATAAGCGTTTTGACGAACGATTTTGATGTGGATAAGAACTCTAAAAATTCACTATTTAACAGCGATTTGATATTATGTAGATGACAATAATGTGAATGCGTTTTAATTTGTTAGTGATTTTTAGCAATTTACTTCCACAGACACCACCGTCCATTTCGTACATGAGATTTCCCGGCAATTCAGTTGTGGTCTCAATGCAATGAACACATTGTATAGCATTCATGCAGCAAACAAAGGTGTACAAAGAAAGAAGCATCGTTTCACTTTTACTTATTACTACATTATAATTATTTTACGAGATATACTATTCTTAGAATTAATTAAACTTTGCGATCTTTCATTGGCGATGTCAATTTCCTCTATCTTGAGGGTATCGTCAATTATAATAAATAAATAAATATAAAAGTGTAAAGAGAATGCCATTACGAATGTATAACATGCAAATTCAACTTATCTTAGAGTCAACAGAGATTGTATTATACTGACACTTTAATGAACAAATAAATAAAAAATAATTGGCAATAAGTAACACAGTGTGTAATAAAAATAATCGTGAATTTTATCAGCAAGTAAAATAATTTTGTGGTTAATATTTTATTTCATCCAGCATAACATGATCAATTAACTTATTGTTTTATAATTTCAATTTATAATTAGAATTTTGCGCATTCCTCATGTAGCATCTTCGTCCAAGTTGCATAAAGTGAGATGTACTTGGTTGTGAATTTTAATAGAAGCATTGAGAAATGTTTTAATTTTCTCTGATGCCGTCTCTCGGTTTCTTCAGTGAGCTTCTAACATTCTAACATTCTAACTTTCTAACACTTTCTAACTTTCTAACACTTTCTAACTTTCTAACACTTTCTAACTTTCTAACACTTTCTAACTTTCTAATGTAAGTTAGACCACTTCGGTCGTCACAATGGCAGGCGGGACCATTATAGGCGTATGGCGTATGGATATTTTGATCGGAGATTTTCGGATTGTATTTGCACCAACAAGCATTTTGTGTGCTTTCTCATAATCCAGTTCACTCATCGTTTTTCCAAATATTCTCATAAGAATGCCACGCCCCAATTCCTTGATGCCACTCTCGAGCAAAATTATGATATTTTTCTGAACAAAGGCTTCAACATACACAAAGAAAAAATGAATTTACATGTAATTCAAATACAAACCACAAAAATTTAGTGATCTTTACTTACAGCCATTTAAAGGACAAAAGAAATGCTCATCCATTGGAGAGTTCCCCATGCCAAGTTGTTTTCTCATCCAAACAGCATGTTTAGGTCCAGTGGTAATAAACATCATGGATATTTTTTTATTACAAAATTTCACATCCTTAATAGTTTCGAATGGAATCACAAGTTTGACAGAGCGATCTAAGAAAAAAAATCCAATCAGTAATCAGTTAAATACAACAATTTAAAAATATTACAGGATTCTAGCCATTCTTGTAATGTTGTTGGCCGTTAAATTGAAATCAAGAAAATAATACTAATTATATTAAAACGCATTTCTTACTTGTGACACAGTGTGGAATATAAAATAATATCCCCTTAGAAGAAAAAAGGACTCGATTCACAGAAGGTGATTCGCAAGCCACTACCTTATAGCTCCCTACACGAATAGATCGACATTCGAAGGATATAATACTTCCTGTTAACTCTGTCTTTTGCTCAGATCTCTCCAGTTCAGCAATCACTGCAAACATTTAGACACTAAGTCAGTAGAAAGAATAAACTATTTTTGAATTTCATTATGATTACATAAAAAATTCTCATATACTCATGAGTTTGTTAATCATAAACACAGTCAATTAGCTTAATAATTAAGCTTACTGTAGTAATTGAGACCGTAATCTTGTAATAAATTATGCTATTGGCCGCTGGCCGGTATCTTTAAAAAAATTATTATTGAAATTTTTAAAATGACTTACAACGTTCCGGAGTTAATAATCCCTTTTTGTTTTGGATAAAGGATTCATTAGCAGAAATTGTCACAGGCATACAATCGGTACCGAGAGCCTTCCTTTTACGTAATACTCTGGTAGCTCCAGCGTTTCTAGGAACACCAGATGTAATTGGCGAAGGAGTACCAACATCTTCGCTTTTCGTTGTCTTCAAACAATCATTTTGAAATTGAAAACATTAAAAGTATATGTACACTCATTTTGAGGAAATTGCAATACATTACTAATTATTTAAGACACATTCTTGTATCTAACGTTAGAATCTGTACTGTAATAGTAATAATTACCCTTTTTACATACATACCTGACTAATTGAAGTCGGTGTTGGTGAATTCAAAATGTACTTTGCTTTTTTACTGATAGCCCTTTTACAAGAGTCACATCTTTTCAAATTTTGGGAAGCTGTACCGCAATTGTTGCATATAGCTAGGTAATTTGTTGTATTCACCCCTAATGACGATCTCTAAATTGAAAAAATGCACAAGGTTGATTTTTTATTAGAAAACTTAATTCTTCAAATGTGAGACTATTCTACAATGCATTTTCTCTATAAATATCTTAACTATTAGTTTTATTTAGTGTTTTCATTACTCACATCGTATAGAAGTGAAGAGCTTATAGGACTGGGCGACGCCATCTTGTTCAATGTTTGATTCAATTGTGACCAAACTGTGACATAAGATTCTTGATTTTTGGATTGTTTTCGTTTCCAATATATTCATCAACGTTATTTCGATCAGGGACTTCTTGAAGTCTTCCTACATGTCGAAAATTAACATCGACGACGTAAAATGCAGTTTTGTCAGTTTTAGAAATACTTAGTGAAGATTCTTCCACTTTATTGTTAACGTGAGACTGGACCCTGGAGTGACTGTTGACTGTGTTGACTGTCTTGTACAATCACAAATTCACTGAGAATCGGGTTCTTCCAACCTGATCAAAATAAATGATAATTTTTTCAGATCAATGTTGAATGTTTAAACGGGTTGATAAGCATGAGTGCGTTATATATATATATTACTTTTGTGATTTAGCACTTACCTTACCGTTACCACCGTAAAACGTAACCGTCGATTTCTTACACGATTTCTCGGCACAGGGAAAAAGTCGACGCTGCGGAAGCCAGCTTTGCCAGCTAGGATAATTATGAAAACCGTCCATGTCGCACATGCGATTTCCCGGCATCCCAATTCGAAGAAGATAAATGGTAGCATTAAGAATGTTTAATAACGATGTAGTAAAGTAAGTAGAAGGATTGAGATTTGTGAAAGTCTAATTTTCTCTGACATCTCTGATGCTGTTTCTAGGTTTCTCAAGTCAGTTTCTAACATTCTAACTTTCTGACACTTTCTAATACTTTCGAACACTTTCTAAAACTTTGCAGTCTTCTAATTACTAACTTTCTACAAAGAAAAGTTCCATTATGGTCATTTCTCATTGCTTTAGTTTTTAATTAATTAAACAATTGTTTATGATATAAAATGTAATGGTGTATGTACATAATGTTTACAAAACAAATTATGATCTGATTGATCTGTTAAAAATTGTTCAAGGAAGCTCTAGGACTTACTAACTCTCTCTATCAATTTATAGATTGAAATAAATGTAACTTCTTTTCACTTTCTTCTTTCTTTGAAGGTGAAAATAAACCAATAACATCCAAATTAAATTATGAAAATCACAATATTTATTAGCCAGCAAGACAGCATTTACACTTAATGATATTATGTATATCGCCAACTAACAATAAGTTTAACCAACTATGTAGTTATATGTTTAAAATGCATCTGTGGTGTAGTGTAGTATTCAACGGTGAGAAGATACAATCTCACTCACCTCACCAATAAAGCACGGCACATTTTAACATGTACATAAAATACGCAGACACAATGCGCTATGTAGGCGTACAGCGTCAGTGGATCACACACACACGCGTTTCTTATTAATTCAGTTCTAGTTCAAAAGTTTTGATATTTACATATTGACACAGGTAGAATTAATGATTCTTTGTCCATCGGCTTGCTATGATATCAATCAAATTGTGAGTTAAAAGCTTGCTTTGCAAGTAGTATCACTAAACTCATTACAATATTGCTGTTATTCCAGACCATACAAAAACTACAATCTGTCGGATTTCATACATACATGAGACTTACAACGAGCAAAATTAAAAGAAACAATTAAAGCACAGAATGTATTTAGGTTTAACTGACAAAAATGATTTGAAACCTAATACTTTGGAAAGTAGAGTAAAAGAAGTAGGAAACAGTTTTCTTACATGCATCTCGAGACAGTTTCTCTTTACAAAATATTCAAAAATATTTAGCGTTTCCTTAATTTGTGAGATCCATCAAATCAGTTGAAACGTAGTGTAAAATACTCAGAACAAAAACCTTCATTCAATTAAATTATATTTTGAGGTCATTATTACATGACAAATGTCGCATTCCACTTTCCAAAGAGCTGTTTCTTTTGGGACTACCAATAGAGGAACTAACTTTATATTTTCATACAATATTCTTTTTACAAAAAAGTCCATTCTAATAAAACTGAACTGTTTTAGCATTGTTCGTTGGTATACCGTGTATATATATAACAAGGAACAATGGTATATTAGGTTTCAATGATTTATTAACAGATTAACTTTATCATATTATATCAGTTATGACGGGATATCCTTTTTTTCATGGTGGTTGTTATACTTTATAGACGTAGGCGGCCGTAATTAAGATTTATATTGTAAATTCTGACCTTCAAAAATATATATATGGGAATCGAATTACCATACTGATAATGCAATAATTGGTATTATGTAGTGAATCAGCGTCCTGGCCCCGAGTGAAGTGAGAGGAAAATGCGTACATGCATGTTCTAATTTTGGCCCAGCTATGCAGGTTTTTACTAATTAGCAAAAGGGAAATTCTATTCCTCAAAAGTTTAATTTAATTTCTGGCAGAGAAAGGGAGTAAGGACTAAGGACTACCTATGTAATGCATCTTACATTTGTCATTTTCAATAGCACTACATTCTTTTCTTACCCCTTACGACCATCCCTCAATTCTTTTGATTTTTTTAATTTCACTCCCTACCGACCTTTCCTCCAACTTTCCTTTTACATTTTCCCCTCTACTTGACTTTCATTCAAGTAAAACTTAAAACCCATAATTACAACTAAAAATGAAGGTATTTGGGGCGCCTAAAAGAAAACGGTGGACATACCACGGTGGGCGCCGTTTCGGACCCCATAAGAAAAAAAACTAAAAAGGACATCCACAGTCGGAGCTTTGGGTTTTATTTTCGTGGTCACTTAAAACAAGGGAAACTGCTTTATGTAAGAACATAAAAATGAATCAAATGAAAATGCAACCATAATGTGCCTCACTGTCTAGCAACGAATCGAAATGGTTAATTTGTATTAATAGATGAAACAATACTAGTCGAATGAATCTTCAACGACAGGTCAATCGGGTTAGTAAGGGACGTTTAGTAATAATAACAGGTAAATCCGATCGCTGCTTTGTATTACGTGAGAATTTTAACGTGGCTTTGATTTTGGAATGTCCGGTAAATCATCAAGGTAGGTACTACAAGGGTCAACAAAAAATGCAGAAATATTTCAGAATTTTAAAATCACTAATCTGTACTTGGATTATTGTACATGAATATAAATATCTGAATTTCAAACATTTGTAGAAATAAAATAACTCACTCTCGACGGAGATTGTCTAATCTAAGCTGGAGATCAGCATCTATGTTATCGTTAGGACCACATGATTTAGAGGTACAGGTAGAATTTAGACCTCCTGAAGACGACATTCCTCCTTTCGCCGCAAGTGGAACTTTCCCCCTAGTATGACTCAAATTTCCTTTAGCAGCTGGAAGCTCACACAACTGATCCTTTAGTTGAAGTCCTAGTTCATCCAGAATCTGCGATACTAAATTGTCACTTTGAAAGAAAAAAGTTTATTTTAGAACAGACAGTCATGGTTTACTTGAAGCGGTTATAGTTTCAACAACCTCTACTTTGTACCTTTCGTCTTCATCATCTTCCTCAAGTACTTCGTCAATGGTGTCTTCCATAATGTCATTCTTCATTTCAGAAATAGCCGATTGTCTTTCAAATTCCTGAAGAATTTGTTTAATTCGAGGAACATTCATTTGTCTGTTGGGAATATTTACTTTATTTAGATATAGTAGGTATGATATAACGTGTTCACTCAAAGCAGGTATACAATTGTCAATTTCGTTTCTCAGAACTGTGGAAAAGAAATTTTTTGTGTTACGCAATAGTTGACCTTTTGCTGTAAAACTTACATTAAAGAAAAGCAAATGCTACTTTCTCTTTAAATTGGCCTTTTGGTTTTGAAAATGTGAAACAATTTCTTACATCCACAGCGCTAAGAAAAGTAACAACTATGACTTGGGTACGTATACATATTATTATGTTCCTTCTTGTCTATTTATATATCAGAACTAATTTAGTTTATAATATTTAATGAATTCAGAAACCTATTCATTGATCTCATTGCAATCGTGACGCTTTTCATGGCTTCTCCCACAGAATGTTGAGAACGCAAAGAAACTATTCTCATACTTACAGCTTGAACATTGGCCTTCATGAGCATGAACTTCTGTATGTAGCGTCGGGTGCGAATAATATCTTTTGACATGATTTTAACAGCATCCTCGTGTTTGTTCATACAATAATACAAATTATTATTATCATCAAAAGTAATTGTTATTGTTAAAAGAGTATACTTAATTATTCTAATAATAACTGAAACACTGCTACTTAATTTACATTATTAGTTACATTGATACATTATTGTTTGAGAAACACTTGTTATAAATATTCAAATATTATTACAATGAATTACCATTTGTCCGTCTTTAGCCATTTTTTTTATGTCCAAAATTAACTTTTTTTCCTCTCGCTCCATTCGGAATTTTTCTTTTTCAATATTTCGAATTGCAGAGTTCAGAGCCCTCTGATTTTTCCGTAGCATCTGTTCTGGAGTTAACGACTTTCCAAACAGCTTAGAAAACCAATCCATTGTTTAACTTTCTCCAATGAACATCAGTATCAGTACAAAAAAGTGCCCATGTATAACTAATAACTAAACTTAGCTCTATACAAGCAACCTACGTCATTAAGTTATAGAATAGGTAATATAGGTATACTAAACTCGTAAACACTGTTAAACCGTTAAAGGTATAACAACATCGACAACATAAAAACATAAAAACTAAAAAACTGCTATCGCAACTACTACTATTAATAATACAGCCATGATATAATATTTTATAGGTAATTAATTATACAAAATACACAAAGAGAAACACACATGTATGAGTTTAAAGATGCTTCGATCTTCAGATCACGTGCAAAGCATCTCATAAATAACTTGATTCGACACGTAACCACACTGTAAGGTACATTTAAATGCAATACTCTATAATATATTTTCGACAAAGATTTAGATTCTTAAAAGCATAGTTATTGTTGTATCATTTTTTAGATTTATCATTCTGATGTTTTTTCTCCGCACATATGTTTTTTCGGACAGCCGAGTTCGCATTTGCGTAACATGGTACTTTTCTGACTGGTAAACTATTATTCACACTAACAACAGGTGTAGAGGCTGTGCTTAAATGTTTATTTACACTAAGGCTAACTGACGGCACAGTTAAATTTATTTTAGATGCAACCACTACAGGTTTATTGGTGGGCGGATCAGTCACAATTTTCTTCACAGGTCTTTGAGGGGTTGAATTAGTAAGTGAAGATACTTCTTTGTGATTAGGATTAGACGACGAAGCTGTTTGACTTGGTACCTTTGTAGCAGGCGAGGAATGTGCTTGCTCAACAATTACTTTAGGCGATTTTTCATCAGGAGTTTGTACTGTATTAGTTTTAATATAATCGTGGTCATGGTCTATTATATGTGAAGATAGAGATAAAGGTGATGATAATGGTGGGTCTTCAACCTTTGAAGTTGTTACTGATTCATTTTCTGTGCCAACATCAAGGAATCGATCCTGG
>JAQFYB010000730.1:0-45152 GCA_034694085.1 Pogonognathellus longicornis
ATGCTCTATTTGATGGTATATTTTACTGCGAACTGGCAGAACTACCGACTGTACCAACTTAGGCTCTAACTGTCTCAATATGAGTACCAGTGCATAAGTATCAATGTGCCACATTTGAAAATTGAAGGGTACAATCGTTACACTACATTAGGCGTATACAGTACATAGCCTATAAATATTCGTTTGCTTATAATTTGCTTGATAGGATCTTTCTGAATTGTCAGAATTTCTGTATAGTGCTTAGAGTTATCCAAATGCTCATCAAATGTCAAATCTTCATACACTCAGCATGTGTAGCAACATATACTCGCCATGATGTTTGAATGACGTAATTTGACGTATACACTTATAGTTTCTCTGCACAAAATATACTTAGGTGTGTCTTACATTCACAACTTGTCAGTCTTAAGTAATTTCGATTGCTTGCCCATGCAAATTTTGCTTGTAGTATACGCAGGAAACGATTTTGTAGCCGTAATAATAGAGCGAAACGTTATTTATGTTTAGAATCCCTGTAAGAAAGTGTATAGTTGTTTTATTTTATGTTTTGCAATCACGATTCAAACTCAAACGCACATTCGCAGTCGCTTGGGTACATCATTTCCTCATACTTAATCTTAGTAAGTAGAACATACGAAGTTAACTCCCATAGACAGTTGCTTGAGGTTACACACATTCTATGTTTCTGGTAAGTAGGTACCTACATTATATTACATACATACATTATGTTAGAATGTTGTGTTGTGGGAATCAGACCATTACCATGTATTTGTGAAAGCTAAGAAATAAGGATGAAAAATGTTAGCATTTTTAAAGCACCACTACACAACACAGTATCTGTAGCACACTATTTACTCGTAACAAGTAAAAAGCCAGTTTCGTATTCCGGGAAGGAAATTGTGGTAGAAAAATAGTGAACATATCTCTTAAGGTTTTAAGTGGATAAGGAAAATCGAGACGTAGATTCGAAGAGGCAGTTCCATGTATATGAACATCAAGAGACAGCAAATGAAAGGAAACCACGTAGACTCACTGCATAGATCAAGAACAACTGTGTCTATACTTTTCCCAAAGGATCGCTTGGGTCTTGGTCGTGGTCTTTCTCCTACAATAACATTGAATCTTCAATTCTCAGTCTCACAGAACAGACATAGACATGACTGTTGTAATAATATAAGCACTGTACAAAGACACAAGCAAAAGGAACACTTAAATTGCTACTATAACTGAGTATAATATTAGTGCCTATCAAGGCAGTATTTAGGTGGAGGGGGTAATTGCCCCTTCCGAAATCGGAAAAAAGAGGTTATTTTAACAAAAAGTGCAAAAAATGAAAAAAAAATATGACGCTAAGCGTGAATTTAATGCATTTGAGATTGATAAGACCGATTTCGCTTAAAATAACTCGATTATTTCGCGCTACGCGCGATAACTAACACTGTTGAGCATCATGTTGGTATTTGCCCCTCCCGAAATAGATTTCTAAATACGGCCTTGGTACCTATATATATTATATCTGTATTATTGCTGGTTTTAATGTATATCTCTATTACTAGATAAAAAGAAGACTTATAATATTTTAGGTTCTACTAAACATTCTACACACACTACATGCTTTAACTTTAACCAAAAACCTTTTATTGTCTGAAAATTGCGTAGTCGTGCCTAGCCTTGGTATAATGTAATAATGTACGTATTTGTGTGTGTGTGTGTGAATTGAGTTGAGTGTAACTGAGCATTGAGTGTTCAATGTTACATAGTACTATTTCACAACCACTCTGACTTTAAAGACCTTAATATTAGGCATTAGGTTCCCATCCAAACGAGACAGCCTGCCGTTGCATTTGAACTTAAGTTAGTTCGACGAGGAACAGTTTATCATTTATCCAGTAGTTCTTATGTATGTATGTAGGCTGGAAAGTGAGAGGAACGGAGCAAAGTATTTGTAAGAACGAGCAGGTATTTTAAGGCAGAACAATAGTTGAGTTGGGCAGACGATCACTTATGTACATTGAAGCAGCAGCATAATTCAACTTGATTGACCGGCTTGAACTGAAATTACTCCAACTTGAGTTTCAAGAGAAAGTGGTAAATATTTTACAGGCTCTGTCTACCACAGACGAATATTTAATTTATGTGAACCCATGTAAGGAGAATGAAACTCTGCCACGACTCCAGACTTGTGGTGTACCGAAGATTATGCTGATATTTTCTAGATTTCTATATAATATAGGTATTCAACTTTTCCGGCTTTAAAAGCGGTGTTTGCTCGTAGCTTTAAGAACGTGGAAGAACGTTCTGCTATACCTAAATACTATTGCTACGTGCTTCTCCCATTATTTAAAGGGAGAAATTCTTGGTCTTAAACAGATTACTTGTCTAGCTGACACAATTGTTTAATTCTGAATTAGTAAATTGGTGATATGAACATTGACGTTATATTGTTTCCTTGATAAATAATTCTTAGCTATTAATTTAAGATTCCACAGATTTATGTACTCCCACAAAATGCTACTTCCCTTAAGTGGGTAGGTACTGCATGCTGTGTGATCATGAAGCGTAAAATTAAAGGTGAATTGAAACTTCTTCTGATTTCCTATATAAATCTTTTGTATAAAAGAAATATCATGTATTTGTACATACCTCTAGGCCTAGGTCTAGGAATAGGTAATATCTCAATATAGAAATGTCATCCTACAGATAGTCTGAGCAAAGGCAACCTGAAGGATTCGAGCTAAAGTAATTTTTTCTGCAAGTTCCCAGTTTCTCTATGTGTAGGATTTTCCTTGTATTACTCGTAGTATGAGTTTTGTAAATGTACATACCTAGGTATGTATATGTTATACAAGGTACTATCGTGAATTTCGTGAAATATTCATTTGTGATTGCATATAGGTAGAATATAGGTAGAATTGGATTTGAAAAATAGATTCAGGCTTATATACAATACAAGTAAAAAATTGGATAACTTCACTTTCTCCTTCTCCAGAGAAAGTAAAGGGATTGGCTGACATTGTATCAGCCTTGTTATAGGTACGTGTCTTACGTGGCCTTGAAGGAACACCAACAAATTTCATCCTTAATTTATTGTACTATATATTGCATATAATATAGCACACAAGTTTGTAAGGAACTGTTTGCTGTAACAGGGTTTGCTATATTAATAGAGTTGTGTAATATGAAGAGATATTATTTTTGTTTGTGATGTGTTTCAGAGATACAGTTACAGTACAAAGTGCAAGGCTAGGGTGTACAGATAGAACGTGAGTACAAAACACTGGGTTTTGTTCAATGTGTATGTATTGCCGTCAGGATAATTATTATTTATTTTTACTACGGCACTTTATTCAGTTTCCTGATACGTGTTTGTAGCTTTACGCTTAATGCTTCTCTCTGCGTTTTGTTGTGATTCGTATTATGTACGTACTTTAGTTATATAGGTAGGTATAGGTATGTAGGCGTACTGTCACAATTTGCAGCCTTAAAGACTGGACACCAGCAATAGGAAGCCTCTCTCGGGATTTTCTTTATAACCATCGCGTTTGTATCCATTCAGTCGTTATATTGGTCTTTTCTTTTGAAAGCAATCTTGAACTTTGCTCTTATTCTACGTGTAGGTATGTATAGAACTACATATACTCGTCTTGTTTGCAACTTGTAACAATTTTATATACCTACCTACATTTGCTTTATAGTTTATACTTGCTTACGTGTTTCAATAGAGTTTTACAGTCACAGTCACACAATTCAGATAACAGAACATAGAATACCTTACATACTTTATAGTATTTGCAAAGCACGAACATGCTTTAGCATAAAATAAATGTTTGCTAAGTCATCTATTGTTTGTCTTGTCCTACTCTCAAATAAATACTACATTATTGTGCCACGGCATTCTACATTGTAGTCTTCTCTTGTCTCTTGAACATATTTAGCATGGTGTACACTTAGACATTCAGGGAGGTTCAATACTTTGACTGCCTAAGCGATTTGTAAAAGACGTAATCAAAATGAAATCTGTGAACTACTTATGTAATAGACAGCAGAATAGAAAAGGAAAGCTTGTGAATACAATATCTCAGGATAATGTAAGTGAATTACAGGAACAGTTGCTAACATAAAATACTAAGAAGCAACAACGGAAGATCATTAAATTTTGTTTTGTTGTTCCCAATGATATTCAGACTCAGATGAGTAGTCCCTATAATGCATTGCATTAGGGACCTACATTTATTAGACCTTTAATAAGTACATATAGGTACTTATATCCTTGCATTATCATATTAGATTTTGACTTCCACTTTGTGTCGCTTCCAGCAAGTACATAAGTAAAATGAATTCGAAGAAAATAAGTAACATAAACTACCTAGGTATGTGTACTTCTTCTTGTAAAAGATAATGGATCCACGATGGTACTCTTAGACTCTGATTCTGACAATTCTGAGTAGACTCGATTCATTAGAAAATCTTGGAATTTTCCTGACTTTGGCTAAAGAAAAAAAATATATGTGGGTGCAATTTGTTGAGAAACAAATTCAATACCTAGATAGGTTTACCTGCATTATGCATTAGTAAAATTAATTTTTTAACTTTTAATATCCTTAAAACATGTTTTCAGTCATGTCATGTCGAGCTTTGAATTTTCATTGTGAAGCTTTTCCCATAGCTAGCAATAGCCGCAGTATATTTAAGTAAACAAGAAAGTATTGGTTCTAAGATTCTAAACAGAATTTTAAGCTTTAGCATCATGCACTTTCATCGCTTTATGTAACTGTGAATAGTACCTTTGGGCTTTTCATTTAGAAAATTGTTCGTGATCCAACAGATAGAAAGCAATTATGAAAGATTGCATAGGGATACAAAAAATTATATTTTTCGCATCATAGCACAATCTGAAAAACAATTTTTTTGCTTCATAATGTGTGCAATGTTGGTTGCGAATTTTTAGTATTTGTATGCAGGTCATTCTGATTGAACTCTGGTTTGAGATAGTGAGAGCCTATTCGCATGAAATAATGTTGGAACGTTCAAACAAACAAGTCTGTAGGCACATTATTCCATTGGAAGGAATTGAATTAGATTTTGGAAAGCTTTTGTTTGCTGACTATACTACTATAATTCTTAACAAAAGACTGCAAGTTGACATACGACACGGCTTCACTTGATTTAGTTATCTTTGCGAGTGGTATTCGTCGTTTTAAGATAAATAAATGACATATGTCACAACTCTGTCGGTTGTTCAATGTGCATAATGTGACGTGCAAGGCCAGAGTAGCATTCTGAAAAGATAAAAGTCGGAGCACAGCAAAACTACATTCTTATCTCAACTCTGCGTTATTTATTCTAGATTCATATTGAGTTACAAGGAAAATAATATTGCTTGGTTTTCGTTTGGAATTGAATCGAAATTTCCACATCAGTGGGTTTTGTTTGAGAACATGTGCATGTATAATACAAATAAATACACTTCAGATAGCTAAGCAAAGAACGACATGCAAAGATCTGCAATATAATAACATGATTATTATTGCAAAGCATGTTTTTGTGTGATGTGATATTGGATGAATGGAAAAAACACATAGGTAATACCCATTTGAATGGTTGATTCATGTTCAATACTCTATCATGATCTTTTTTCTTTTTTTCAGTTACGGATGCTCTACAAATGAATCTGAAAAGTATGACTATCTATTCGCTTTAAACCAAACGTCAGAACGGTTCCAGGATAATCCTATTATCAATTGGGATGCAATAGTTTGGGTGAACAGACCACTGTACATGTGGATCGTTCATGTCATATTGGCTATCATTAGTTTGAGCGAATCCGTTCTTTTGGCCTATTTAGGCTACAAGGTAAGAATTCATGGTGAACTAATTCCTTTTGATGTGCAACCAGCATTTATTACTTTTGCGAATTAAATATTAGTTTCATTCTTGTATTTATATTGTATACAAGTATTGGTACCTAAAGCTCAAATACGGAGAAAGTTAGCAGTTAGTACTATGAACCTCCATCCATGTTCACATCAATGAGAACAGTTATCCGTGACGAATTATGTAACCTAATGCTTTCATATACAAGAATACAAAGGATAAAAGCAATTTTCAAGCGAGAGAGCCATGGATATTATGGTATCGCAGAAATGAAGGGTTTTGTACTTATTAATTTCAGTATCACTACAGTGAGATCAGTTTAAGGTTTATTTACCCAAATGCTAAAATCTAGTTTTTGTGTTATTTAGCAGTAATAATGATATCATGCTGTTATGTTACGAATATACTTATTATATACGTTAAGTACATGTGCAATGTATCTACTACTGTAATCCTGCGTAGGTAGGTAGAAATTAATATCCAGTAGTAATGATAAAGATATTATATTTTAGGTATTACATAGTAGTTTATATTTCTATTAGACGAAACCTTCGAAATTGCTTCCGTTTGGCTGTCCATTAAATTAAAAGCATGTATTTTGAATGGATGAAAGGGAAGATTCCCAATACGGATAAAGTTCATTTAAGAAAACTTCTCTAGTTTCTGTTAAAATGTTGTAATGTATACCATAAGATTCACAAGAAATTGAATTTTAAAGTAGTCTAGTATAAATATAAGTAGGCTGAAGTATTAATACAGTAATAATGCAGGTTAAATGTATGAGTCTGTAGCTGTAGCTGCTTGTAATGTAGAGAACCTTAGTTACATTTCAGTTATTCACATTATGCACAAATATTCATTTTCTATTTATGGGGATTTAGGGATTCATATCTTTTGAAGGATTTAATATAGAATAGAACAAGATCAAATACAATAAACCATTAAACCAACGGGTATAATCAAGTAGCGGTTATTTTCGAATTCAGGTTGAAATTTTCAAACTTTTTCAAACTTTTCGAAACCTTCTAATGCATTGTGTACGTAGAAATTACAATACAACGTGTACACACTGTAAACCTCTGTTGCTTCATAAGAAATGAAAGTTCACAGAGATAATACATCCATACATAGACACACTCAAATTCATTCTTATAAAGTAGCTAACCGCTACTTAATAACCGCTACTTAATAATTATTCTGAGAAATTCTAATAATACTGTTGAAGTGTTGGGAATATTATTCAAATTATGTAGAGGTTTATCTGTACATGTAATACAAAATTATATCCATTTCCAACCAAATATCTATTTATAATACGAAATATATTGCAAACTTCAAAAGCTTCAAATTTAACAATAACGTGCAGCACAATAGGCCAACGCCAACTCACACCCACATAATCCTGCAAGGGTATTTAAGAAAACAAGTAAATAGTATCTATAGATTTTGCTTTGTATAATTGAAGCTTCAAACCATTATGTGCGGATTAATTTTATCCTTTCAGTTATTACTATATGTAGCAATTGTGAAACTGGTACCTTGTGTATGATCTAGTTTTGCTTTTTTGCAAATAAGCTTATTTTTCTGGAGGAAGACGGATTTACATATGAAAAAAGTTCTTTGAAACCGAATAATTTTGTTCCTCCATATAACGCAGCTAAGTATGTATGAGCTCAATTGGTATGAAAATTACAATCATAATATATAAACGAACTTTTGATCTTTTTCATGAAAAAACTTTTTTTTAAATGTGTAGGCACAATGAGCTACGTGATAGTATGATAAAATAGTACTTCTAAATCCATGTGAATGAAATCCCTAGAATACCCGTATATACATAATATGATTTTTCAAAATCTACCATCTAAAATATTGTTAATAAGTTATTATTTGTAGCCGATTAATTCGGAGACGGGTTCAAATTAATTCAGACTCTTCCAATAAATTAACAGTGAAAATCATGGAAAAATACAGGAAACCGAACGGAAAAAGCATTTATTAATTTGTTTGTTTTTCTAGGGTAATTTATGCCAGCAGATATTATCCCGGCAGTTTGTCCTCGAGTTGGTGACAACGGTGCCGTTTCTTGTGACAATATTTCACCCCCCGTTGAGAAACACTTTTATCCCTGTGTTTCTGAATTCATGGCTGGCTAAATACGCTCTGGAGAATATGTTTAATGACCTGCACCGGGCAATGCAGCGAAGCCAATCTGCCCTGT
Organism: Pogonognathellus longicornis; assembly: GCA_034694085.1. Classification (NCBI taxonomy): domain Eukaryota; kingdom Metazoa; phylum Arthropoda; class Collembola; order Entomobryomorpha; family Tomoceridae; genus Pogonognathellus; species Pogonognathellus longicornis. Next base: position 8,096 of record JAQFYB010000730.1, read on the forward strand.
CTCAACAATTAACAATTTTGTCTGCAACACTTGTGTGTCTGGTTTTCACTTCTGTTTGTGGTATTCAGCACTTTCAAAGGGCGGGTCATAAACGAATCAGTTTGTTCCAAGCAACTTATTTCGTCGTAGTTACATTTTCAACGGTCGGCTACGGAGATTTTGTACCGGATATTTGGCCATCGCAATTGTTCATGGTCGCTATGATTTGTATTGCTCTGATTGTTTTACCCACCCAGTTCGAGCAACTGGCTTTCACATGGATGGAGCGACAAAAGCTCGGAGGAAATTATTCTGCTCATCGAGCCTCCAATGAGCACCACGTCGTTGTTTGTAGCACGACTCTTCATGCTGATACTATTATGGACTTTCTTAATGAGTTTTATGCTCATCCTCTTCTTCAGGTTAGTTTCAACCTTTCATTCTTCATCATGTCTTAACATATCTCCATAATGCCTAACTACATACATACCTACTTTGTAATCTTCTTCTGTACATCTGCTGCATATCTGTATTGTATCTCCCTCCAAAATAACGCTCTTACTAATTTCAAAAACTTGGAATCATAAGTACTACATATTGTACATACTTACATACATGGATATCTTTACATAGAGAAATGAATGCACATAAAGTACATTTTGTGCAAGAAGCAACGCATAATATATGATATGTGCATGTGCGAATAATAATAATATTAGCACAAAACTTGGGAAATTGGAATGACCTAGTTAGAAACTTGGAAAGTAGACGTCTGTTTAGTGTAGTAATCAAAAATTTAGAATGAACTCTACTCATCCTGTGCCAACTCAAGTTTATATCATCTTACAAAATAATGCGTCTCCATATTATACTGCAGTGTATTGTAAATGTAATATTAAGGAAATCATTATCTTGAAAAGACCTTATAACTTTTGTCAGCAAGATAGCAGTATCAGTTTAAAATTCGCTATCATAACGTTGTAACTTAATAATATGGAAAAGATAATGCAGCTTGGCAACTTGACTCAGAAATAATGAAAAGTTAGAATAGAGAATTCGTCTGGGACTTTCTTCTACGTAGTAATATTATACGTATGTTACTAATTATGTATTAGTAACTACCGTAAATATTCTAATACAAATGCCCCACTTCTATTGGCTGAAACTATAATGTACCCCCATTTCTAATGGAGACCTCATATCTATTACAAATACAGGCCCCATTTCTATAAAATCTAGTCAATTTATTTATTATTTTATTTTATACACAATTTTGACCTATTTATTTCGTTGATTTTTCATTGGAACACTGTAAATCATTGACATTGCATGAAAACTATCAATTTTGTGTTTAGTACCCCACTTGTATTAGACACCCCACTTTTATTTGCTGAAACTAAAATTTGCCACCACTTCTAATAGAGACCCCGTTTGTATTGGAAGTCCCTCTTGTATTAAAATATTTACGGTACACACGCTAATACCCTACTTTTTCTAATTATTACTTTGTTGTTTGTGCATCTGCATACCCACGTACTTTCATCAATACACGATATGTACTAAGAGCGTTATATGATTCAATATTTAATATGATGGCTTTCTCATATTGACTTTGTCTTGTTGAAGGCATAATGATATTTGCCTATTTAATTATATACTTTGAAGCGAACTGTTCTAATTGCTACAAACACACAGCATAGAGCAAATGACATGACTTAACAATGAAACTGTTATTGTCTATCGTTTGCACCAAGTAAATAGAAGGAATCAGTAAACTGGAATTTTGTTATAACTCTTAAGGCACGTGAGACTAAAAGAGCTCTATTGTGAATACTACTTATGTAGTTAAGTACAGTAAATTCCTACAGTAACTTGTGTAAGGACCAAACAGCTAATTGTATTATGTGATGTTGTTTAAGACGAAAAAGAACTACAAGGTCTAAGCTTTTCTGATTCCATACTTATACAACACAACCTGTAAAGAATCTCTCTCTTTTGCTGCAATCTTAAATGAGAGGGAATCCAGGAAGCTTACTCTTTACCTGGAAAGAATACAAATGAGCAAAACCTGCCTAGTAGTACATGACACACGCAATCTAATTGAAGAAAGGTAGTATAATAGTATTACTAGTATTATTGGTGTACCTAGTTGTAGTAGTTACTTATAGAGCATGAGATGAAACGAAATAAACTCTATGTATGATTCAGTGTAGGGTTACCTAGTGCTCGTAGTACATTTTTGGAGAACAGACAAAAGGCTGAAATCTTGTGCTTTTCTGTGAAGATCAAGAAATCAATTGACTTCTTTGCAAATGGTATGTCTTATCTGTGAGCAAACAAACAAACGTATACAATAAAGCTAGTTTCTTCTTTCTCCTTCAATAGAGTGTATTTTCTGGAGAAGTTATTCAATTCTTTTGGTTGGTAGGTAGGTTGTTACGTAACGTTTGTGCTACATGTTCCATTTTGTGAACACAAAATCAATTAGGACATATAACCCAGTTTTATGGGAATGCGTGCATATTACAGATTGTCCAACATGGGAGAAGTACATGCGACTTTTGTGTAATCGATTGATATATTTTTAGATGTAAATGAACTTGTTTTTAGATTTGTTTTTGGTTACGTATTTCAGGATTATTACGTAGTACTGCTATCCCCGATGGAACTTGACACGACGATGCGAATGATTCTTCAAGTACCAATTTGGGCACAACGTGTGATTTACATTCAGGGATCTTGCCTCAAAGACACGGATTTGATTAGAGCGAGAATGGGAGAAGCTGAGGCTTGTTTTATTCTTGCTGCTAGGAACTACGCTGATAAAACTGCCGCGGATGAACATACAATTTTAAGATCTTGGGCTGTCAAAGACTATGCTCCAAATGTTGCCCAATATGTCCAAATTTTCCGACCAGAAAATAAAATTCATGTTCGTTTCGCAGAACATGTAGTCTGTGAGGATGAGTTCAAGTATGCTCTCTTGGCAAATAATTGCTTGTTTCCAGGAACTTCGACTCTTGTCACGCTTCTTTTACATACTTCTAGAGGAAGGTAGGAAATACATACTTTAAAAAGTCTTTCTCACTTTTCTATTTGTTTACTAAACTTTTTTGTTCAACATTTGTTGTATGTAGTACAAACACTTAACACTAACATAACAGCATGAAATAATATTTTTTATTAGTATTCCTTACTTCATTCCTTACAATAACATTCAATAGCAATAATTTTTGAATATAAATGTCATAATGCTTAACAAAATGTCATAATGATATCACAGTGGTTTTAGTTGAGGAGCTTTGTGAGTTAGTTTCTTTTTTTAGTTTGTGATTGTGAGCAGAATATTAGAATAAACTAACAATAGGTTTTGATGAGAAGATTTTAAAATGTATTTTTAGAGAGGGCCAAACATCTCGTGAGGAATGGCATCGTTTGTATGGGAAATGTTCTGGAAACGAAATATACCACATACGTTTAGATGAATCTCGTTTCTTTGGTGAATACGACGGCAAAAGTTTTACATACGCTTCCTTCCACGCCCACCGCAAATACGGCGTTTCTCTCGTCGGAGTGCGTCCTTCTCTTCTTCCAGAATTCTATGAAGATACAATATTGCTCAATCCTGGTCCAAGGCACATAATGAAAAAGTCCGACATTTGTTTCTACTTTAGTATCACAAAGGAAGAGCACTCAGATTTTGATGATAATTCCGCGTCAGTAGGAACACCCACAGGACCACCTAATCCCCTCGCTGATCATATTCTTTCTTCGCAAACGCTTCCCGTTAATCCAGATGGGAATCATGGTGAACAAGGGGCTTCATCAACACACCCATTAGCTGGAACAAACACAGCCGAAACAAAACTCACGGAAAACTGCACCTCCAACAATCCAATGTTGTCTTTGAAGCCTCATGAAATGTCAAGTGGTCATTCCAACGCTCCATCTCCAACTCCCTCTCATTTCCTCGGCGGTGGTGGTGGAGGTTCGCCTGGAGGTCTAAGCGGAACAGGAGGACCTGCTATGGCCATGCAATATTTGAATCAAATGGCAAAACCGACTGAGAGCAATTTACTATTGCCACCAAATTTGGCCTTACGCAGAGGTATTTCTTTCTTTTACAACTTCCTAAGCAATTAAACCACACATCTCTACATAGTCAGTCTTTGTACACAGAGAATTATTGTTATTTACACGATTATTTTATTTTCACGCTTCGCTTGGTTTACTAGTATTAGTAGTTCTAGTTTTGTTCAGGCGTAAATGTATGTTGGTATATAGTAGTATTTATACCTGAGACAAAAAAATCATAATATTATAATCCTGGATCAACTTTACCTCATTCAGCCCCAGGCCCAGCTTTGTAAAAGATTTCCACTGGGATTGTATGGCCATTTCACCCATTTTTTGTTTACGATTCCGCAATCCTTTCATAATTGGCTGTAGTCTAACTTTAACACGACTGTATATTATGTTAAGGTTAAATTTATATCTACATCACAATACTAATTAGATCTAATGTTGAAAACTTCATTGCTGTCCCAATATCATCAAGTGCGTAGGTAGGTATGCACAACAAATTAACAAAAGAAGAGAATATGCTGGAATTGTTTATATTGGCTTAAACTAGAAAGATACAGGTGGACGGAGACAGAATATACGAAGGAAATGAAGTTGAAGTTGTATTAAGTTTACAAAACATGGATTGAGCATTTTTATTTGGTGTCTTTGTAGACAGCAGACGTCCGAGTATACTTCCAGTACCCGAATCTTACAACAGTTCCATGGACGATCATGAGTACAATGAGGAGCGCCACTCGGATGATGAAGGTGGAGGTTCAGATGACGAAGCGGAAGATGAAGTACCCTGGTTGGGTCCGTCTGACAAGACCACTTCAATTGTCAAGGGCTTTCCGCCCGTCTCCCCGTATATCGGAGTCACTCCGACGCTTTGTTATTTGCTGAGGGACAAGAAACCTCTCTGCTGCTTACAACTCTCTCAGGTACTCTCATCACCCGGATTTCAATCCTTATTTCCTTCCATCCTTCCTTGTACTTCCAAAATCTAATAAAACATGTGTTCTTTCTTCGAGTCCTTTCAACCCACAATCTTCAACATCTTGTTACAACCCGATGAGTTTATTGCAACTCACCTTAGACTGAATCGGGTGAGTTGGTGTCTGTACATGACTAAAAACACTTTCAGACCCTCCAGCACTCTAACCATCACAGGTAATCACAGAATCGTACCGTGAAAACATCACCCACACAAAGCGTAGGTATATTATTATGGAAAGTAGGTTTAGGCCTACTCTTTTATACATACCTATGTACCTACAGTACCTAGGTGTATATATTTGAAGGAGAAATGAATATGTATGTGTCATATGCGTAGAAATAGCACATCACATACTGGTAGTGTTTGAAAGTGTTTATTGGACCTGTACCGTACCTGTGGTACTCTAGTTTAATAAATAAGTGTAACAGAATACAGGTATATGGGGAAAGTACCTGCTAGGTTTACTTTCTACGGAGGTACTTTTTATGTATAAAAAGTGGATATGGCTCCACTAGTGGGTTATACAGTTTTATTGTTATGGTTTGTGGTGTTCTCTCTCCCTTAGTATGCTTTTGAACTCAAACATGGCAATAACCATTATCTGGATCTTGGCACGTGACAAAACAGCTTTTTCATTCATCGAGCTGTTTCCTATGCTTGTTTTATTTTTGTACAAACATTGTCTTTGTTACAAGGAAGTACAGCGTTGGTAAATGCATGACATTTAAAATCCATCTCTTCACCTGTGACCTTTACCATACTACATATATAGTAAATCAAACAACTTTAAAAATGAGACATTTAATTGGATGTGTGTGTCTATGACTCTACTGACTCACTGACAATAATGACCCTGATTGTATGTGGGACAATTTATACATAGGTGCTTGTTTTCAAAATAATTCTCATAGATAGGTATGTAAGGCTTCGTTTGAATTCTAATTAAATATTAAATTTTCGTTATTTTTAGCACAATGTTGTTTTAAACATCTTTTGTATGCCATTTTGAATTACAACTTGCATATTCTACAATCTCAATCAATAATTGTACTACTGAACTTGAGTGTGCTTTATGATTATTATGCAGAGTAGATTGCCCTTGTAACCTTTATTTGATTCACCATACCTTTAAATAGTAATGCTTGAGTATATTATTTCCATATGAAAGTTTGGAAAATAATGACGAAGAAAGGAAATGTATAAGAACGGGTTAATAAAGGGAAAATTAGTTAGTATTCCAGCTAAATGTTGAGTGCAAGTTGCAACCACATAGATATGTTAATCAAGAACATTCATTTCATGGTTGTCTTCATTCACAAAACAAGAGATAGCTTATTGAGCCGGTTTGTATAGTATTTTATGGGCATGCATAGGTGTATAGCACAAAGAACAAATGGAAGAGTTCAATTAAACTGTTTGTGTGTATTTATATGTTTATTAGCTCTGTGTTTTGTGTTCATATCTGAATGTTTATAGCGTGCTCTGAAAGTTGTCCTTTGATTTTCAGGCCTGTGAGCATTGCGTTCACCGGAACGCTTACGACTACAACTGGCAAAACAGCACAATAATTCTTGCAGCTGACTATGGCTCCACAGCAATATACAATTTTATTGTACCACTGCGAGCTCATTTCCGGCCCAAGTCGCGACTCAACCCGATCATTTTGTTATTAGAGCGAAGACCTGATCCTGCATTTCTCGACGCAATCTCTCATTTCCCAATGATTTACTGGATGCTCGGCTCAATTGATTGCCTCGATGATTTGCTCCGTGCTGGCATCACGCTTGCTGAAAGTGTCGTTGTCGTCAATAAAGAATTGTCAAACTCTGTGGAAGAGGACACATTATCTGATTGTAACACAATTGTCGCTGTTCAGTCCATGTTCCGCTTTTTCCCACACATCAAAATCGTTACTGAATTGTCCCAGTCCAGCAATATGAGATTCATGCAATTCCGAGCTCACGATACGTACGCTTTGCATTTGTCCAGGATGGAAAAGGTAAGCTTTTCTTTTTCATTATTTCTGTGTAGCTTTCCCTTGTATCTAATATACAAAATATATAAACACACTTTACAGAATATTTCCTACCACATTATATTTGCACTATGGGTAAGATACAACTATCAGTCACAGTCAAGTCACAATAGTCACAAAAAATATGTCAACCGTATTGACGGAATGGCTACATTTTTCTTCTATTTTTATACACATAAATAAACACAGGCGGAAAACGAAGCAACTTTTTATCCTATAATTACATTATCTGTTACCAAACTCAATTCAATCAATCAAAAGGAAAACACGGACATACTAAACACAATTAATTATACTTGGAGAATAATATTGAAAGACACCCACAAACTTTCTTGTTGTTGTTAGGCCGGATTTATATGTAGCCACATAGGAGAGCAATGTTTTCCATGCATTTTCTTGTTTCCAGGTAGTCTACATTTACCTGGGCAATTTACATATTGCTGTAGGAGAGCAATATGCGTTGACATTTTAATGGCACACGTTACGCTACACATGCTAACAACGTTTTTCTCTGTCTGCGTTCGTCATGAATATTTTAATGGTTTTTTTAGCTTTAACAACACTGTGAAGTCGAAGTAGGCCTCTGATACATACGTAGTCCTCCTTTTCCCACATGGGACGAACTGTAGTGGGGCTGTAACTGTGTCGTGAATTTTTTATGGAAGAAAATACACAAACACAAAAGGTAAATGGGTGGGCTTAGCTGACTGTGTAAGAATTTGAGAACTCAATAAACCAAGTTTAGCTATTGTACTTATAACGTTCGAGTCCAAACAAAACAGTGTGGATACACATTATACGCGTTTGCTGTGACATTCCAATTTTTGCTAAATCTTACAACAATCAAGTACAATAAGTTTGTGTGTCCAAAGCATTGCGTGAGTTGTGTCAAAGAGACTGTGGATATAAACTACATGTTGGCACCGGTACCTACTTAGATATGTATACAACGCTGCTCTGTCGCACTTCTTTAGTTCGTAAACTCTTTAGCAAAGTGTCCTACAAAACTTCCAATGTAAAGATTTGCATGCATGTATACAGCGAAAATAGAAAAGAAATTTCCAGATGAAAAGTTTACAGGGACTTGTATTGACATGTGTATGCATACAGCAGAACCTGTTCTAAAAGTAATTTGTAAGTCATGTCATTGTATTCACAGGTGTACTTGACGAGCTGGTTGCAGTTTTATAAAACATGCAATTTACATTAAGTATACTACTTAATTTTAATCAATATAATTTAGTGGGCTTAATAAAAACCGATGTAGTTAAAGCCAGGCACGTAGCCAGGATTATAAGTTTAGGTTTCAATTTAGTTCAAAACCACAACGAAATCCATCAAAATAATTCGCAGTACGAGAATTATTTTAGATTTTTTGCACCATTATTAGTATAATAATTTATTCTGGGGGTTTTACTTGCACCCCCTGGCTACGTGCCTGGTTAAAGCTAATAAAAGATTTTAATTACAAATACATACGTAGATAATTTGAGATACTGAGAATAATTTGGTAAACAACTGTTCAAACTCTAACTAAGAACAAAATTAGATCTATGATAATAAGAAAGACAAATATAGTTTTACTGCTCACGATAGTCAATTTATAACAGTGTATCGAGTATTTAATGTGTTGAATGCAATTAAGTCGCTTTAACCTTAGCTATCTAAGGCTATAATATTTAGCTATCTTAATTTAAGTAGTTCAACTTACAATATTATAATTATAATGCAATTTAAATTGCTTACATTTAGTATACGTGTTAAAGAATGATGATTCGATTGAATAGAACTCAAAACTAAAGCAGAAGGAATATTGGAAAAATTGGAATACCTAATATTTCTTCCATTACGACAAAGGCAATTATGATGAAGAAAAAAAGAATGGAATGCACTATACTAATGTTGTAGTCAATGCTCTTTGCATGCGAAGGTAAACTCTAGGTTATTATTGTTTTGAAAGCACCTACTTGTGTCTTGTAGGTATGTAGTTCGTCGGCATTGGGTTTTCTCGATTCTGCGGCTAACGAGAGAGAGACTTATTTATTATTTATTAAAGAAAAGCGATGGTTGATGGTATCACTATCGATTCAGAAGCTAACTGCATTTTTCATATCTCTCGTCTTTCACCCTTTACGGTCCTGTCCTTTTCTTTCACATTCGTGGCAATCTGGAAGTATTAGCCTTCTCTAAGTCGTCAACCAAGGTTTGTGTATAATAAGGTGTTTAAGCTTACACAAAGTATATATACAATGTAAATATCATTATACAGTGTACTGATGGGTAGGTACTTGCTTTTAATCGTCTTTCAGTGTAAAGTAAAGTATATACTAACACTTTGGAAAGGAAAAGAATCGGGAGAAACATAAAAGGCTTTTTTGTAGTTGAAGTATAGTAGAACGAAAGCGTTTCTTTAACATGCCGGCATAAAGCCAAGCTTTCACACGTAACGACCTTCCTACATGAAACGTGAAAGGTAGAAAGGAGAAAAGTGTGGTAATCATACCAGAGAGTAGAGAATGAAATGAGGGCACAAAAGTTGCGTTGCCATGTTCCGTATGTGTTTATCTAGTAAAGCGATAAGCATGAAAGTAATTGCGTGTTGTCATCTTTTTTGTCATTCTAAAAATTTCGCTCGTACTTTATAAAGGAGCATCATTACCATTCTAACAGTTTGCAAAATGCATGGAGGGCGATCTACACTTTAATACGATTAACTAGTTTATATTTATTACAGTGTTGTTACACTGTATTACAGTGTAAATACTAACAGTCTACAACATATTGACCCTGTCTGTGAGAATATTTTTTCTTTGAATATAAACACATGTTATAAAGTGTTACATAATATTTAGGCTACATGACATGCACATACAAAGTTAGCCGTGTGCATTCATTTAACATCATGCACTGCTGGAGTGTACTTTCACCTTCCCACACACACACATCGTCGTCTCACGTCATAAGTCAACACACATTCACAAAACCGAATTTGCCCTCATTCATAGCATACTTTTTAGGAAACTACTAAATACATGTTGGCTGTACAAAAGCCGAAGCTCTCGGAAACATTTATTATGATAATTAATAAACATTAGTGTCCTTTCCAATTACAAATAATGAATACCATCCTTCTGTATAGCAAGTACATGTTTGTCGATAAAGTAATGTAATTTATACAACTGATATCATATCTAGATATAGCTCGTGTCTGGTCTGGGGAGGCTTTCAATTACAATTTTGACATTTATTGCTACCACGTATTTAGTACGTGTGTATTTAGCTATTCATAATGCGATTTAATCCCATGTCTAATTTACAAATTGCTGTTACTCTACTTTGAGCAAGTTTGGAAGCTAGTACTTACTATACCATTTACATTTTACTTTTGCCCTACTTGTAGCATATGAGTTTCCCATTCAATTTTCTATGCAGCAGACAACGATGTATCAGAGAAAGTGAAAACCTTCTCATTATCATTGAAAATGATATATCGTTATTGCAACTAAACTACCTACCTAGTGCATTACCTCGATATTGAAACTACAACCATAATGGATGAATTGTTATTATCATTACTACTAATATTAGTATCGCTTAAATCTGTGTAAGATATAATATACCTAGATACACAGCCATTATAGTAATGCAAGGGTCAGAGGCGTAGACAAGAATTGGTTTGGGGGGGCTTACTCAAAACATGATAGGTATATATTATGTTCTAATTTTTGCACGAAGCGCGAAAAATTTGAGCAAATTTAGGTAATATTAAACATAAAATATATAAAATATGCACGTAACGCGAAAAATTTTGCGATTTTTGGCACTTATTTTGGTAAAATTACCTAGTTTTTCCCTATTTCGATGGAGGGGGGACAATTGTCCCCTTGCCCCCTCCCTGGCTACGCTAGTGGTTAGGGTTATAACAACATGAGTTGGAAAAGCACAAGAAACTTGTCGAAGTGAAGAGGATGTGGTTGCGGCGATAGTACTAGTACTAAAGATAATTTGAGCTTATCAAATGCTTACACTTTGTGATGATTGTTGGCACTTTGAGTGAGTAATTTATGGCAGGGCATGTTCATTTTGTTTTATATAGGAGTAGTAGGTCCTTTGTAATAAAAGTGTGAAAGTGTATATGTCTGTGAGGAAGTAGAAGATTGTAATTTTATATAGCAAGAAGAATTTCTCTTTCACCATTCATGTGCCGATGGAGATATAAATAAATAGGTTACCGTGGGTTGTTCTTCTAGCACTGCAATACCTACATTTCATAGGATCATGGTGTTTGAAAGGGGAAAGCAAAGTGGCTGAGTTTTGCTATTGTACTGGAAAGTGTGGTATAGAAAAAGAGTGGTTGGTATGCGATGCTACTTATCTATTTAGTGTAGACAGCCGTGTAAGAGATGACTCTTTCCTGTGAGATGTTGGTGAAGATTTATTTGATTTTATTGACCTAAATAGAAAAAGAATCTCCAAAGTCAACCTTTTTCGACATAGTACAATGTAATGTGTTCAGGAACTATTGCACCTAGATATATCACTTGCACTTTGATCATTGACTTCTTTTGAGGCAGGAAAACATCATCGCTAAGAGTTCGAGAGCATAGTTGTTCTTTTTACAAGTGCAAGGCACGTCTTGCTATATCTGTATAAGTAAAGCAATGACAAGCTAAGGTATACAAGCGTGAGACAACATTCAGTCAGACAAGCATTTTCATTGCTTGCAGCAATTTGTGGGGGAATGACATTACGGGCAATTCTATTTTATTATTAAGAGAGAGAATTTTTAGTCATCTACACAAACAGATTGCAGAGAGGAATATGGAAGAATGAAGGCATATGAATTTGTAGTGTAGGCGAATAGTGTGAAAGTTGCAAGATTGCAGTCTGCAAAATATTTAGGGACAAGAAGGTGCATGTTTATAGTGATTTGTGTCACATTAGAAATTGACGGAACTTTGTGATGCTTTTAGAAAGAAGATGTTTGTGTCTCCCACTTTCTTATCGCTTTTGGCGAATACTTGCAAAACTCAAAGACAGATGAGTCTAGCAAATCTGAGTACAAGAGACAGTCCCCATAAAAATATACAGTGTGATAAGCAGATGGAAATTGTTGACAAATCTAGGAATAGCTAGTACTATCTGTATTGAAAAACTGAGGAGAGGAAGTGCTATATTTTTATGTATTTAGTATATACAGCGTGTTTAATGCATGTAAGTAGGTCAGTTATGTTTAATGCCATAGTGGTAGGTGGGTATTTTAGGTATAGTAAAATTCAAGCTAATAATAGAAGTACCTGCGAGGGATTAACCTGTTTTTAAAAGGCTTTTGTAGAATATTTAAGTTAAGTCCCTTTCCTGACTCGCGAAAATTTTACTTGAATACATAAGTAAAATCATCATCGTATTTTACAACTTCCTTATTATCTTTTCTATGCACAAACTTTGTGATTTCTAATAGAATGCCCTAAAGAAATCCAAATATACCTTTATATATATAAAGATGTTTTGAAGATGTACCTTATGCTACAAACAGAAATATTAAAGTGTCATCTCATTATATATTGAAGCACAATTTCACATTACCCTTATGCTATATAATTGAGTGGTTCAATCATTTCTGTTAGGTTAGTTTTAGTACTTGCTCCCAGAAATTCAAACTTGGCAGGCACAAGCGTTTTTAGAAATGTAGTTATTAACTCAAACTATTTAAAAAACAGATAAATGTATTTAAATAAATTTTTATTATAATTTTTTAGTGTAGCATCTCAAATGGGTATAATTTTTAACCGGAAGCTGGTATTAGTGAATTTGTATAATGATCTCCAAATTTAAAGTTTAATCCAATGTGTCAACATGATTTCTCGACTATTATATGATTAAAAGTATTTGAAGTATACTACTCTACTGTATAATAGGTACCCATACTGATTTGAACATAAAATGTTAACTACAATTTGATTTACATTATTTTTCATTTTCCTGAGTAGAGTAAATATCATTTTTAAATTATTATTATACAATTGTTTTATGATTTGTAAGATACTATTGTAGATCTTTTGACCGTTTGAGGCACATATTGATTAACAATTCAAATTATTCTTAGACAGAGGTACCGTAAATGGCCAACGTTTTGAATCCCGAGTTTACAGTACCTCGATCTTGAAGACATCCGCTTCTGTCAGCTGGAACCATACCACCAAATGTGTGCTCCAGGGGAAGCGAGCTAGTGTACCTAGGTACTGTAAACTCAGGATTAAAAATGGTGGCCATCTACAGTGCCTCTTAGGGTAATTGGTGGGAATCATGTGTCATGTCTTTCTCCAGGCAAGTAATGTTCACTTACAATTAGCAATACATTTAACAATACGAAACAGGTTCAGCTTGGAAAATTCAATTGCTGTTTCATGTAGACTAGCGTAAGGTGAGGAGGTGTGTTCGGTGTGATGTATTTTTGGTTTAGTGGAAAAAGAACACAATTCCAATTTCCTATCAGGATATGTTGGTTGTAGAAGGTTACACGTGTAGCTTGTGAATATTGTATCAAATACAATAATATACATTGCATTTTTTATGCGAACACATAGGTATCATATTACTCTGAAAGCTAAGTGAAATGTACACACACAAGAATTTCATAAACTTTCACGTTTGACTTTGTCGTATCATTTTCCAGAGTGTAGTAGGTACCTGAAAGGTTTGCCATGGCATAAAATGACATCAAATTTCATTATTACATTAAAGAGCAGTACCTATAGGAGGTACTATGTAGTACTACCTATATATTATATAGAATAATAAAATTCTAGCATTATACAACAACACACATATACATCACGAAGGACTACTGATCAAGCAATGCGATAATGCGTTTATTGACTAGCAATAAGTACACTCAAGAGAAAAGTCCAAGGAACTGGAGCAAGGGAAAAGGAAAGGAAGACGAAGATGTATTAGATTATCTAACAGTGTGGTAGTGCATTGCACACGCTACACTTATACAAGTGCTGTTTGAGTGTGCTACACTTACAAAAAGACATGACTATCTCAGTTTCACTTTCACTATGTATTCCTATATTTCTACCTTACATTTACGTCCCGAGTCACTAAGAGAAGAGATGGTTTAAAGTTAGAAGATATTGATGAAGTGTCTTCCTCAAATACAAAGAGCCTGACAGTTCCTTCCTTTATAATAGTTATTGAGTATCTGCACACTATTGTAGACAAAGATGCAGTCACTCTTGATTTAGCTGCACAAAACCCCAAATCCAGCCAGATAAAGATGTTGCACCTTTCCGTTTTCATTGTAATTCACACGAGTGATGTCAACAAAGATACAGAATTACTTTATATTGTCACATACCATTCAAGAAAACTTTGTGCGTCAGACTTGCATTTGCTAGACTGATAAAGTAAAAGTAGGTAATGAGAAAAAATATCCAGGGTTTAAAGAAACCTGCTCCCCATTTGGAGATGAATCGTAATCTAGTAATCATTAATCTGGAAATCATTAAATCACACAAATCAATAAATCATAGAAATCATAGTAATCAATAAATCCTTGAAATCATTAAATCATATAGAAAATAGAAATCATAGAAATCTTAGGAATCATTAAATCCTAGGAATCATAGAAATCCTAGGAATCATTAAATCCTAGGAATCATTAAATCCTAGGAATCATAGAAATCCTAGGAATCATTAAATCCTAGAAATCATTAAAACCTTGTAGAAATGGCTTGGAATAAACAATGATAATTACATAGTGACAATAGTAAATGCAATTTCAGATCTTTCTCGGAAACCAAATAATAAGTTATTTCTGCGAATGAGGAATTTAAAACTCAGATCTCAGATATGCGAATGTAATGTAGACGGCGAATTCTAATGCTACGTAGGTAGTTGGGTGTGTCCTAATTTGCAAACTTTGAGTTGCTGAGAGCTTTTCCAGGAAAAGTAGATTTGTAGATGCTGAGAATGAATATTGCCTTGAGTTATACTTGTCAATTTAGGTAACTGAGTTGGTTCACGAACAACAATATCTAAATATTTCTTTACTAATGCAGTAATTTTTTGTGTCATCGAGAACTTAGAATAGTCTCACTCTCACGTACTTTTACTAACATTAAGTAAACAACTAGAAACTATGAAGTGAAATGTATCATTCATTAGAAATTTATAGGTAGTAGTACATACACTTTGACTTTGAGTTATTCCTAAATAAGTTGAGCGTGGTTGGAAAATACAAGGAAATGTTATTTATTGTGACTTTGTGACAAAGACTGTGACTGTGAGTGTGACCCTGTAAAGGTAAGTTGAGTTGATGATACTGAAATGTAGCCTGGTGTGATGTGAAAATAAATACGGGACTGAAAAAGTGATTTTATAAAAGTGAGTGTATAGGTTGTTTACAAATGTATATCTAGTAATAATGAATTCTGAGAATGCGGAGGATGCACACAGGTACTGTTGTGGTATAGAATAGTCCTGAAGTGATATGATTATGTAAGTTATACACCCAAACTCGTAGTTTAGATATTTATAAAAGTATTGCATTTCATTTTCCATGTTTTGTGTTGTGTTTCCTCTACGACTTCGCTAAAATTGAAATGTGAAAATGTGTTGGTTTCTTGTCTGTGTAATTCCAGAGGGAGAAAGAACGAGGATCTCACATTTCGTACATGTTTCGTTTGCCATTTGCTGCCGGTAGTGTATTCTCAGCATCAATGCTCGATACGCTGCTGTACCAAGCTTTTGTCAAAGATTACTTGATAACTTTCGTTCGACTTTTACTTGGAATTGATCAAGCGCCTGGATCTGGATTCCTTACTTCGGTACGTTCTTCACTTTTTCTTATATTCTGACTATGACGAATCTTTCTGCTTACTTTAACTTTAACTCAACTTTAACTAAAGCTTTTTTATCTCCCTTGTATACCTCCTATATACTTGGTTTTGAAAATATTATGAGCTTGGAAAGACATCAGCTAAGTTGAGGTGGGTTTAGAGGGGAATTGCAGATTGAAGATGCTTGTTTTGCACATTAAAAAGTGATGGGAAATATCTCTCAGGATTCTCATCCTTAAAATTTTAATGCGTTTTGGCCTAGGATTGTTGAGACATTTGTTTTACTTTTCACAGGGAGATGCAACCAACTAGGTCATAGTCATTGTGACAGTTGTCTCAAAAAGTCAAGTAATTGCATTTGAATTGAAAAGTAACTTTACCTTGAGTCTATTGTACATTTATGTAGTTCACTGTCTGTAATAGAGTCAACAGTGTCTGTGATATATGATGTGTTTCTATCTTTTATTTATGTACCATACTATCTGTATAGTTGTAGTATAATGTATTAGTCTTGTTTTTACTTGGACAGTAACAACCGCATAACTTTTTGAAAAATCACAGTCACAGTGTGTCACTATTTGTGTCACACAGATTCACAATTTTTCCTACAATATGTACGGGGAATAAAAGTAATACCTAAGTAAAGAAGATGTATGGTGTGTTATGCGTTTCAAGGATTATCGTGTTAAAAGTTGGTTTAAATTCAAAAGTGGCATTTGCAAGCTTGCGAAAAATCAATTATTTTGAAGAGCAGCCTTAATCTAGGTACTAGTGCTATCAGTATCAGAATTATCCAAGTATATTAATATTATCAATTTAAGCAATGCACAATTCGCGAATCTCATGTAAAGCCAATTTTCGCGAATGCGAGTTGGAATAGGAAGGATGCAGGAAGCATTAAATTAGGCATGAATAAAAGGATTGATGTTGGGGCATAAATGAATAAAATATATGGAAACTTCCTACTTGCCTTTGTGTCTTGTAACCGGTAAGTCAATAATACGGAATAAAGAACATTCGCAAATCCGATTTGCTATATCATCCGTAATATTAAATACACCAGTACAAAACAGATATAAGAAAACATCGTATTTCGGTGATAAAAGGTATTTTGCCTGGTGTTTTTAGGTTCGCCGGGTGTACTGTGATGTTTCCCACTGCCACTTAGGCACTATGCCATTCAGGAGTGTAAATAATTACAATAATTAGAGACGAGGCGTTTGTCTACCTATGGAAAGCCTTATTTATTCTTAAGGTCAAAGGTCATAAAGCAGTTGACCGATCTTCGATTTGCCTTTAACTTGCGCCTCAAAAGTTGTCCGTGTACCGAGTTTGATCAAAATACGTTCGTCGGTTTTGAAATATCATGGCCTATGGACAGATGTACACAGATAGACGATAGACCGACATGACATTTTCTATAAAACATCTTAAGATTACTAAATATCTGTAATAATGATATGTACGAGTCTATTTTGCATTTGCTTGGTTTATAAAGCGTGGAACAAATGCTTTGGTAAGTGCAACCGACAAGGTTTACGATTCTCCTGTGTATTTTGACTCTTAGATGTATTTGCAATCCAGAGATTTGTAGAGATCAGATAGGCATTGCAAGTTGAAAACATTTATTTTTGAATCTTTGTGGAAACAATTTTGGAAACCTTTTCGATTCTTTGAGGTAAAATCCCACGTAATTCAATATCCGTTTGTCAAAGCTTTCATTTCCTTTTGCCGAGAGAGGATAACAAGTAAGTACATCCAATAGGTACTATACGCAGAATACACAGATTCAAAAGAGTAATAATATATTGAATTACCCGTCCGTGTTTGTGTACTTCTAAGATTTCTGCTTTCATCAGGAATTGCACCTGCTCCTAACAAATGTTAAAAGCGAGTACTAATGCATCATGGTTGATATCTCAATATTTCTGATACTTACAATTATTTGAGAAATTTATCCATTAATACTTTTCATTTAACAAACAGTACATTCTAAAACTGTAATAAAATAAAAGCTGCACTTGTTTGTATGTCTATTGCTGTTTTGATTGCTCGGAGTATATGGATGTGCATTATCTAATGGATGGTGACACTGTCACATTATTATACACAGGAGAAAGCAGAGCGATAAAATTGATATTTTTCGGTTGAGTTCTCTTGAAAATTCCTGGACATCAAATGCCGTGTCGTCTGTGAAGCAGAACATTGTAACTGTCGTAGCTGTGGCATTGATTTGATTTGATTTGATGTGGTTTCTGGTTTGGTAGCAGTGCAGTGCTCCGGTAGTTTTTGCCTTTTCTTTAAGTGTCCTTGGCATGTCTCTTGTGATTGTGAATTGACAATGGCCAAAAATGAAGTAACCAGTTTTCTTTTGTTCGGTAGGGCAATATCGATTGTACGTAGAATTGAATCATTTCAATTTGCTTCATTGTTGAAGCACATACGTTGTGGGCGTTAGTGTGTAAGAATATTACAAGATATTTCCTATTCCTCCGTGTTGCACATTTACATTCTATCTCTAGTGCCAAAAGTGCAGAAAAGATACCCGCTAATGGTAGTAGATACACTATTGCTTTGAATTGTCCTTTTTCAAAAAGTCAGTGAATAGTTTTTCCGATACTGCCAACTTTAATGCAGATTAAAGATGTAGGTTTATAACTCATATCTTCTATACCTGCTGGTTGCTGAAAGCTATTTAAGCGATACAATATCTCTAGCTATGAGTTGATTGTGGTTTGGCTGGAAAGAAATAATATATAGGGATTGTATCCATTATTGTAGGGAAAATTCATGTTAGAACTATCTTGCACGTAAAGGAAAGGGCAAAGATTTAGGAAAATCTTTATACAACCAAAAGTAGTACAATGATAAGACTATCTGTAGTTTATTGAATGATGACTTGAGTTCACACAGCAATAGAAAATTGTCCGTTTGGACTTTGTTAACAGTTTATTCAACTCAATTTCATGAAACGGTCTATTGCGTCTTCAGAGGGAAGCTGTAACTGTACACCCAAATTGGGAATCGATTTCCTATCTGTGAAAAGTGTGATAGCCTGTAGAAGTAACTATTATGTAGCTTATACGATACCTATCTGGTATCTACAGGAAGAAATGTTATGCCTTTTCAAATTGCAAATAAATGCTAGTATACGTAGATGGGTAATATTATTACTATTGTGGGATTGCGAATTTGTAACGGAAATAAAATTGCATTCTTTCTTATCATGACTAACTCTGACTTGTAATAGCGGACTGTAGTACTACATACTGGTGTATACTTGTAGTAGTAGATACTTTAACTTTATAAAATGTACAACTTGTAGTAAAAAAGAGATACATTTATATTACTATTAGGTTAGACAATCCGTGAGGGAAATTCACTTTTTAACTGTGTCGAAGCTATTTCCTTAAGCTTTTTAGACATATCTAGTGCTAGCAGATCCAAAAGCAAATCTGCCGAAAGCTTGCTTTTGATTCCTTTAATGCTGATTTTTCTAGATGGGTGAATATAGTAGGTCTAGGTATGTAGGTACTGTGATGTGATATAATATTGATCCAGGAATGACGGTTGAAAACATTAAAAGAAAAGCCATTGTAGCATGCAACAAAAGATAATCGGGTAATTGACATCAAGAACGAAGCCTTCAAGCGTCTGCATAACAATTATTTTTATAGGTCATAATATTATAGATTTGCTAGATTCAATTGTTAAAGTTTTTGAGGCAATAGACAAATATTGAAAGGATCATAAAGGATGAATTCTGCTTTCCACATAATAAATTACGTTCGAGTCAATCGTGCATTTCAAATTGATGTTCTTTTGAATCAATGATTTATTTTTCCGTTTTTCATTTTTTCACTAATAATAATAATCTGTGTAATAAATTATGTAAGAAATCTAATGCGGTGAATCATTAATAGAGATTATAATGTTTTTTTGGTAAATTGCAGTTGGAAATCACTCATAATGATCTGTGGGTGCGAACGTATGGACGATTATACCAAAAGTTGTGCTCTACCTCATGTGAGATTCCTATTGGAATATACAGAACACAAGACTCTGAAGATACTCCCGACGGATATGGAACAGGAGGGCAGACGCACAGTGAAGCCTCAAGTCCAATTTTGGACCATGGAATAAATATTCAGCTTCCCGACGGAGCAAACTCCCCTCAAGACCCGTCTGCACCTTTTATTCCTCAAATAAATATTCAAAACAGTTGTCTCGGGGGATGCAGCACTCAACGAAGTTCTTACTTAAGCCTGGCAGTTCATGACGACAACAACACAAAGGACACTCACGTACAGCTCATCGAAAGAGCCGAAATCGCAAGCTTGATCCGATCCAGAATGCAGAGTTTAGGTTTACCGAATTTCGGAGATACGATTTTTCATTTTTCGGAGCGGAGGAGCTCTCTGTCTTACGTTATAATTAATCCATCATGTGATTTGAAACTGAAAGAAGGAGATATAGTGTATTGTATTAAGCCCAGTCCATTCTCAGCCCAAAAGACATTCGAACGACACAACTCTCGCCGGAAGTCAACGCTCAGTTGTGTTTCTGGTATCGGAGGAAACGGGAACGGGGGAGATGGTCAACCTTTAGGATTTAATTTGTTTTCCCAACCAAGTGGCGGTGCCAACGGCGCTAGCGACCCGACCAAAAGAAGAAGATCTTCCTCTGGGTCACTTTTCTGTTCTCAAATTAACAATTCAATGCATCACTCACCCAGGGCTCCTGTTACCAAAAGCAATAGTCTCTCCTTGCCAGATTCCCCCAATGCGTAAGATTGCGTTCCTATTTGGTGTGTCCCTTTTTTGAATATTACTTTTTGTCACCCTTTCCTTTTCACTGTCGCCTTGGCCGGTACTGTATTTAAACTATGTTCATCATCACTCATTTTTCAAATCTTGCAAATTCATCACATTTTTTCAAAACTTCCAATGATTTTTCTGACCTATGGCTTATACACACATCTTTCCTACACACACTATAGCACAGAGTGGATTTTGCACAAACTATGTAGCGACACAGCTATTTACTTGTAGATATTGTGTAGTACCTTATATTTCACACTTGTAGATATTGTATTTTAGGTATATTCTCACTTGTAGAAATTCACCCTTGTACTACAGATAGAATAGTTGTAAAATATTTATTTTATCAAAGTTGTAGCATTTTCTATTTGTAAAAGTGTCAACACACCATGGACCAATATATCATACATGAAGTAGTACCTACTACCTTACTCTATGCAAAATATGCAAGTTCAAATGTTATTTGCTATTTCATTGAACAGGAAACAAGAAAAAATGTCAAGAGCAGATTTTCACACACTCATCCCATTCTAGTCCTATAGACCATGTGTAGCTAAATAGACTAGGTAGTACTAGTACTAGTAGATATAGTACTAGTAGGTATTGATATTATTAGATACTTCAATGTATTTGGTGCTTCAATATTTAGGAATGTAATATTGCTACCTACTACAAATTCTGTACAGAGAAAATGCTTAATATCATGAACAAGATCAAATATGCAATGTGTTGTTGTATATTTTTTCCAACCAAAGAAGAATTTTTTGCATATTCTTATTTTACAAGTATGTTTACGGTAAGCCGTTACTGGAAAATGTGGAAAATAGTTTTTATCTTTGGCCTTTCCATGCATGTATCGTACACACATTGTGTATTATTAATATATTAATACACATGTACCTACATGTATATATAACAAGTAAGCAAACACAATAGAAATCTCAAGAAATGCATGATGCATATTTTAGCAGTATGTGAAAATAGTAGTACCTATATAGGTAGTCACAGTGTGTTGTGTAGTTGTTTGGTAGACTCATTGAATATTCTTCGAGAGTTAGATTTAACATTGCTCTTTCCAGTTTGGTTGACTGAGCTCATCGAATCAAGAGTGCCCTTCCAGCTCAAGTGCAAGCTACTTTAGTTTTCAAGGAGCATTTATCTTGGAATGGAAATATAATCAGGAAACTGTTTACAGTGGAAAATTTGTTTCTTGTGTTTTGTTGCTTTACTTTCCTGTTTAGTGTTAGTTGTGTGTAGTAGCTATGTTGTAGGTATGTGTAAAGATTCTACAAGTCCCTATACGAGAAAAAGCGTTTACAATGTATGGTGAATAACTGTCATGGCATGAAACGACTTTATCATATGAGTTGAGTAGAGTGAAGTGAACTATAAAGAAATAGCAATCCCTTAGGACGTACATGATAAACTATGTATACCAAACATCAAGACTTTCTTCCTTATTTTGCACGCTACATTTCTTGCTTCCAACAACGGTAGATACTGAAATGAAGGTTCTCTACTTATGTGTGACACACATGTTAGCACAGCATGAGAATACGTTGAAGTGATTGTGTAGTAAAATCATCTGAAGTGGTATGGTGGTGGTGGAAAGTAACCTACTGTAGTGATTCACTAAATTATTCATAAAATTAAATGAAAATCAAAAGTTTGTCCAACAAACTCAATTTCCTCTTGTTAAACGAAAAATGAGTTGTTGCAGTTTAGTTTAGGGATGTTATGCTTGGCTTTTGAATTTTGTTGTGCAAGTCAAGTGAATACATTCATACATAGGTGTTGTGCGTACTGTAATTTAGTTTGTTAGTATATAGCTAGTATGAAATCAAGTAGCTTACCTACATACTAGTTCAATATGTTGTTGATGAAAAGACTTTTATGTATGGTGAATGAAGCTAGGCATGTAATTCAATCTTAAATTATTCAGTACGTATTTTACGTGTGTAAAGAATTTAATACAAAAGTATAATGTGTGTAGTAGTTGATACAAACAAGGCTTTAATATTAATAACATTCTTGTTCCTGGAAGTTAGGTATTAGGTACATAGTTTCAATTTAGTTGAATATTGAATACATTCCTGTTTTTGAAAGTTGGTGTTGTTTTGTCGTTTTTATTAAAGCTTTCCCTATGACGTTCCTTATTAGGGAAAAGGTATTAATAAAAATTTTACTCTTCAAGATGTTTTCAAGTATGTCAGGAATAGGACTCTTGAAACGTTTCTCAGCATGCACTCGAATGTTGTATTAAAACATATTTGCTAGAGGTGAGATGAGGTGAAAAATGAAATAGCCCTAAATAAAGCAAGGGTATTTTTCTAGTAACTTTTCAATGTGCTCAATACAAATAGTTTAGTCTGCTGTTTAATTAATAATTTTTATTAACTCCTTGAATTTACAAGAGAATAACTCATCTACAGATGATAAAGAAGTAGAATATAAATTTGTTCTAGAAAAAATATTTCTTAACTTTCTGATAGCACGAATCATATTTTTAGATATATGTGATTTACAAGCGTTGAATAGTTTTTACTAGTTCCCGTAATGTAGAAAAGCTTGGTTGTGTAATGTTTAAATCTTTTAGGAATTGAGTGTGTCACTTTCAAATAGCAGCTGTGTAGTTTGATTAGATGCTTGAAGATTAAAAATGAAAATTTTAAATAACGATTCAATTACCTGTGTGATATTTCAGACGACCTCGATCGAATTCCCTTCGAGTGAACATGAACGATGACATTCTCATGCGGCGTTCCTCATCCCTGCGTCAAGGTTTAGGTTTTGGGATGGCAGGGCGTCGTTTGTCATCCCACGAAGAGCTTGGAATCCCTGCCCAAGGTCCAAATAACCGACCTGTGCGTTTGACCTTAAATGGGGGCATTGGTTTAGAAGTGACCCCACCCGAAGACACAATCTCTGCCTCCACACCAGCTTTATCGTTACAAGGTACGATCGTATGACATACGGAGAACTCTCCCCTTCCTTTCCCCTCTCCTTTGTATTCCCCCCGCCCCCACCATCGCCCGAGTCTTTGTCCATCTCCAACCCCTTCCCATCTTTCCATGTCGCTCAGTCCCTGCTCTCAGTCCCAGCTACAACTGGGGAGTTCCCAGCCCCCCGGGGCAAGTGCTTGTGTCAGTGCTAATAATCCCTATAATCTATACATTCAAAATCAACTGAATAATCCAGACGATGAAGATGCAAATCAGAACTCCGATATTTGCCAGAGTTATAGTCCGAGAAGATCTAGTTTGACTTCGTTGACTCCGCTTTATAACACCAAGCCTCCGTCAAGTGGCGGTCACCCGCACAAATGGTGGAAACCCTTCTCCTATGCTCCAGCTGCCCCTGTCGGTCGTCACAGAGGAAATAATTCAAGTTTAAAAATGAGACCTCCCCGGATTACCAAAACCCACGTACCTGAAAATGTGTGAGTTCAAGACAAAAGGAATAACGACTCAAATGAAATGAAAATTGATACACTTGGCAAAAAGAAGTGAGTTGAATACAAAAACAAAAAAATTCCATAAAGTGCATAAATACATACTATGCCTTATAATATTACATATAAATACATTATAGCTACCTTGTATGATATGAATGATTTATTATACTTAACTCTTTCATATAGTAGTACTAATAATACCTACCAAACCAACCAAGGAACAATCTCTGTGACAGAAATATAAATATTTCCAGCATACACATACACATATAATATATATACGCATACCTACTTCTAGTTCTTACGACTGTATGAAATGACCTTTACATTTTTCCTCGGGGGGATCACTCAAGAAGACGCATGAATAAGAACGTGGTTTGATTCTATTGTGTGAAGATAAAAGCCTTCTGCAAAATGAGAAACGACAACTTCACCAACGCTGTGAATACTAACAAGACGGATGTGCCTGCCTTGTCTATACACAGACACACACAAGTACTTCATGAATATTCATAAAGCTGTGCATCGTAATTGTCTGGTTTGTTCACTGTAATCGTCGTCTCTTTACGAGACATCGTTCGTATCCCGCATTTAATTTTGCATTCAGAGTTAACGATTTTGAATTAAATACCTATAATGTATACATATGCACTAAATCTGCACATAAAACCTAAGTACCCAGTACCTAGGTATCTTGTATGAAATCTATTATGGCTATACTTGTATTAAATAGAATATTTTGTAGGCAAACACTTTGACTTACATACCAATTCCAAATAATATGTACGGGTCCTTTTCATTAGCGAATAATAATTGTATTTAATTAATTCATTCATTCAATGTATACTACTAGTATCTGAGTAACAATCATCTGAGTACTGTTTGAGTGTTCCTGCACTGATTCCTTTGGGTACTTGATATTTGCTGAGACGTGTATATTTAGTATTTGATTTTCATACCTTATATTGTACTTGTCAATACTTACTTACATTGTTATCGAGTCAGCGTAAATTGTACTATTATTAATCTTATTGTATTGATAATAATATCTATATTGACTATTTGCAAATTTAGTGTGATACGAATGCAAGAGGGTGATGATGCATTTGCATAATTAAAATAAATCAAGCAATATTTGTCCTTCTATAGGTAATGTATCTTTTATGTGATATGTCAATGTATAATTTAATTTATACATAGAAGCACAAACTATTATGACTATGACAGGCTGCTCGAGGGAGAGAGAGAAAATGCATCTGTGCAACTTGAGGAAATCAAAAGTCTGAGTATACTCTCTAAAGATGTCTTTTCTTGTGTTTAGCTATTCATTCAATAATACTATCACTATAAATACTTCAATTTTATTTCATTTACTTAGAATACCTATACACACGTTTTATAGAGGAGTACTTAAGGGAGAAATGAAATTCGTATATAATGTGAGCGAGAATGATTGTTAATAAAATTAATATATTACTGATTATAATATTATACTATACTACTATAATGTGTTATTAAAGAATTTGCAATTCAAATGTAATCCTATATTCGCAACGCACCAAGTTTTACAATACTTTTTATTGCTGTAATGATTAAGTTTTTCGTAGTAATTCGTAGTAATTACTAGGTTGGTCAATTATGTGAGCACTGTACAGCGACCATAAAATACATGAGCACCCTTATCTTGTCTCGTTAAATGATACTAAGGGTTCACTCAATTCATTATTCATTACGTACTGCAATTCTTTCTACAATCACTAATTTATGATTTTTTATTCCTGAATTTAGAATTTGGAATCTCCCTAATAACCTCAATTTTTTTATTGATTGTTTTACACTAAAATACCTTAATAATACATGTAATAATGTAATCATAATATTCTTTGCCATTATGTTTATTATAGTGAAAGCTATGCTCACTCTTTTCAAAATTTTAGGATCTTAAGGAATATCCTTTAAAAATCCTTAAAATTTGATCCTTTAAAAATGTTTCCGTTTGAGTAATTACGTTATAGAAAGATTACGTGTTGATTAACAATGGGGAAATAATTTTTCAACTAATCTTTAATCTACATTAATTATTTATAGGAAATAGTCCAGTGTTATCTGGAAATTATTGCCTGGATCTCACTCGGGCGTATAGACCATGTATCCAGATGATGAATATAGCAATATTGTAATAAAATATGTACATTGATAGTACCTAATTCAAAGTCAAATAAATGCATAATGTCTAGTTATCCATTACATGATATGTTAATATTAATGTTACGTTAACTAAATGTATCAGAGCTAATCGCAAATGGTACACATCTCGTAACCAGCTGGAACTGGTGCTATTGTAAATAAACGTAATTTGTACCCTATGAGTGTAGTAAACATAATATTACAATGTACAATGAGTTCAATGCATTTTTTTGCTTTATCATATCATCATATCACACTATGTATCTCCTATTTATTTATTACTCTTCTGTATTACATACTGAACATACATGGGACTGATTAAACTCTCTCTCCCTCTCCGCTCTTTGTACTGAGTATAAGAGTATAAATGATTAAATTTGACTAGAGCTGTTAAGACATATGACCTTTGGAATTAGCATTCAAATTACTGTATACGAAAAACACATTTTTGACGTAAATCATAAGTTTTGATTAGGTAAGCAGAAATGTGATGTGATTGATGAGTAGTTTTGAACCACGATTGGCAAACGTACTTTACTCTTTACCCTCAATTGTAGATTCCGATACGAATAAAATCTCATAATCTAGTTTTTCGGATATCGTGTTAGAGATGCAACTCTAATGCCAAATAATTCTTGCTTTGAGACTATTATTTCTATGCATATTAATGTACATGTTAAAGTTGAGAGGCTGCTCCAGAACTTGAATTAATTAATTTCTAGGAATGCTGGAAATCTTCAAGATCTATCTGTATATAATGAGTTATAATTACTAAAAAGCTTATAATTTGATAATAAACGGTGAATAAGGTAAGATGTAATAAATTGGTATTAGCATTAGTACCTAATGTTTCAAAAATAATATGATACAGATACAACTGCAGATAGTATGAATCGAGAAATACATTCATGTATCATATCCACTAAATAATATTGTATTCACAATATGTTGATAATTATCTACTGAAAAGAAGGTCTAATGACATTTTTCAATCCAAACTAAACCACTATTTATCGTGTCGTATTGAAATCTTAAATTGAATAATATGCAGAAGAAACGATAATAACAAGAGAATAATATAATCGAGAGTGATATACAGAGTGAAATGAAGGCTATCAATAGTTGATGAGGATTAATGCATGAATTTTGTTTGGAACAACTGGATCAAACAAACTGAAACAAGTTTACAGCTTTGGGTAAGCAATGTACATGTCTAAAATATTGGTGTCAGTCTCAATATCAACCATAAAAGCCTCAGTTTCCGGTATTTCTATGGGTTAGAAAAGTCTTAAGCAAAATACATACAACATGCAATGGAAAATCTGTTACTAGACGTGTCTACTTAAAAACGCATGGCAAAACTCAACCAACTTATTCGGAGGATTTTAATAGATAATATGTACACAGATATTTAAAAATGGGAGATGGCTATGAGAGGGCTATGACCATAAAATTACGCAAATTACCAATACAGATATTACAGCATTACACTAACTGTAAATAACACTTAGAATATTTACCTACCTACAATTGAAATGTACTGAAACGATAGCTTTTATATAATTCCTGTATATATGTGAAGGCTTGTATCACGAAACCTAATATTATCAATTACGCTAAAATAAATCAATATTGCGGTTACTCATTGTGCAATAATACATTCGATAATTACAATTAGTAAATGCATATTGGTGCATTTCGTTTAATCTGGATTTAGAACGAGGTTTCAACAATAATATTGCAACAGTCTGGATATTACATCGAATTGTGTTTTGTGTTCTGTTAATAACAGTAATATTTTTAGTTTTGTTTTTTTAACCACTAACACTAATACAACAAAATTATAATAATAATTATTACATAACATTTTTGCATTCTATGTTTCTAAGTATAGTGCAGTACAAACGATACGAAAGTAAATACAATAAGTAAGTAGTTTAGGTAAGTTAGAGAGTAGCATTCTTTTGGGCAGATTCTATGAAGATATTGTCCTTACGACAGTTTAGTAGCAGCCTGCACTTTCATAACAGAAACAGGGATGAAGCTACTGTACAAAATACTAGGCAGATTCAACTGGTATGTATAAAACTAATGGTAGATATTTTTAGATCGAATGTCGAATACATAAACTGTGAAGGTAAATTACAGAAATACCTGCAATAGAATTAAATCTCATGGGGTGGGTTTACAATATTTACTTTAACATCCTAGTCTACTTGTTATAAATGTAAATAACAATAATATGCAAAATGGTTCTAGTCAAATCATATTGCGAAAAACACAAACCGTTATTTAATTAGCATTTACGTTATTCTTCATAAACTTCCAAACTCACTCTCAAGTAAAACTGTAAAGATAAATTCTACAGCCCTATAATCTATAGCACAATTTCGTATATTTATAATATCTAAGTTACTTATATTTTATATAACTTTAGCCATGCAGAGCTTCAGTTTTTAACAACTAATTTTAACTTGATTGCCGGTTTAGCGTATAAATTGGAATATAATGTTTGATTTGTTTATAGTAGTTTGTATAAGTGATTATTATCATATTCTGCGACAGGCGACTCGAGATGATCTGAATGATCTTAATTTGAGGCACAGACAATGAACAATAATTGCTTACGGACATTAGTTTATATAAGTAAATGCAGTTATTTGCTCTTTAGTTCCGTAACTAATATTATTACTACGATGACAAGAACCACAAATCCGGTACCAAGAAGACAGAACAATCTCTTTCGATATTTAGTCTACAAAATCAAAAAAGATTAGTTACGACAATGTCAGAGTTCAATTCGTTTACATTTTAGAATGATAATTATTAGAAGCTATATTTCAAAAGAGCTTTTGGATTAATCACATCTTTTATTGTACCTGATAAGTAGCTGCCTTTTGTAATTGCTCGCGTCCTGCTTCAACTTCTGTGTAAGCCGAAGATATGTTTTCTTCTATCGAATCTGTTATGGCCGTGCAAAAAATAACAGTCATTATTTAGCTACTAAATCATAATGACGTAATGGGATTAATAACTCTTTTCTTGCAACAATTTTCTACCCTTGTACATTATAAATTATACAAATAATGAATAAGAACTGATTGGTCAGTTTAAATATAAACATTTCCAAAAATTATGGTTACAAGCGTGGACCAATTCAATCTGCATATTTATTGCCTACAGTTTGTTTACTGTTTAAATGCGCAAATTGATATTGGCCAATTTAATGACGATAAACAATCATCATTATATTGACGTACATATTTACTTAATCAGAAAGGTTTACTGATTACTACATGATACACCTACTACAACTGAAATAGTCAGTAACGCCACCAAAAATGTACAATTATAGAATGAAAGAGTTACTTACCTACAGCTGTGCCTTGCTCATGAACCATACTAGCCAAATCTCTCATAATAACATTGACATCGACAATATCGGATTCAATTTTTCTAATTCTTTCTTCCCGTTCAATAAGCATTCCTTGCTCAAATTCCAACTGTTGCTGTAATTGCAAATCCTTTTGAATTTGTTCTTCCGCTTGCACCAATGATTCTCCTTGATCTTCTGACTCCATCATAGTGGACGCATGGAGAGGTAGTACAGTAGCCTTAATTTTAGTAACAATTTGTTTCTGGACATCTGTATATCTTTGCACTGACGCTTGGAAATCCGATGTCAATTTATTTTTTCTCAGTTTGGCATCTTTTTCACTGGAGTTTTCAAAAGTTTGATTTGGTTGTGAAAGCAGTCCTAATTGCTTGATGCTTTGAGCCGTTTCGGATATCAATTTGTTGGCTGTCGTCTGTACAATGTGAACCGAATCTCTCACCACAATCGAGTCATTTTTACTACCAATAGTTTTTAAAGTTTTTTCTAAGGTTGTAGCTGCATAAAACATGAAATAATGCAAAAATTAGTTTCAATCTCAAAAATCCACAATTCAATACAATGAAATGAGTAACATTATTAATTAAATTGAACCATCGTACCATGTTTCCCAATGGTATAAATATTAGTAGTAATATTATCACAGAGTCTGTAGAACTGGGCGTCATCAAAAAACCCAGGACTAGATGGACCAGCACTTGGTCCAGCAAATCTTATATTATAATCGGAATTTCCTCCGTCTCCTCCCATTGTGCTTCCGTACGATCGTCCTTGTCCCGACATTAGACCTTCTTTGGACATCACGAACAACTCACAAACGCCACTACAAACAAAAAACAAAAATTAGCATGGTATAACGAAAACTATTCTAAACCTTCGTAATTTCAAAATGTACAACTTTGGATAATATTTCTTCTATACTTTTAACGTCAGAGTCGCAAGATTATTTTAGTTAGGCTTGTTGTGCTTTTGATTAATGAGCCATGGACCATATGACGAGAAACAACGTTAACAAAAATGTCAAGTGCAAACACTTTACTGTTCACTACACTCTGTCGTGCACGTAATATGACTAGATTGTTAAATTACAATTTATTTATGAGATTATGAGATCAGATCAATATGTATCATTCACGATAAGCTTTCTTTCACAAACAAAATATACACACGCACACTATGATATAACAGGAAGCACATAGATAAAAGTATATTTGGTAATCAGTATCAGTACAGTGAAAACGAACTCTACGAAAATCGCCCACAATGTATTTTACACCGTAGTAGTCGTCATACAATTATACCTACTCTAATCCTATTAGCAAGGAATTGCAATCACACACAATGCAACTGTAAAACACGACGAATACGATTCTTGTCTATGTACAACAGAATCGTGTTGTAAACTGTTACTAACTTGACTCCACTTTAACTTTAAGCCCTTGAACAGCTTCAGTTGCAATGGAACTTGAGCTGGAGAATGCGTCCAGCTAGTTAGTAGGAGCAAAGAATGGGAATTAAATTCCTCTTTGAGATCCAATTCACACAAATAGATTAAAAATGATGAGTCATTGCCTTTAGAAACTCTCATTTAGTCACATAATCATGTCGTCTCACATTTCACTTCAAAGACATGAATTGAATCCAAATCCTTGTGTTAAACTTAAAAACAGTCTTATACAATCCTAGTATCCTGAATGCGACTGCTGATCAAAGAGCAAGACAAGTATAATTGAAGCACTGCAAGTATTAAAGTAGCTCACTAAATTTTTTTTATGGAAAACATGACCAAATTAAATATTGAGAAAGAGTTTACAGATTTCTATTCATTGCTTACTCATACACCACAGTTGTACTGGGTACTGTGGTTCATATTGAGATAAAAACAAAATGCAACACTGACACAACAGACGGTACTACTGCCATGATAGAAAATGATAAAATGCTTAGCGTATGGTCATGTCGTGTCGAACGAGTGAGACATTACATTTTTCTGACTTCTGGCTGACCTAAGTATCATAAATCACATACATAACGTAGTTACATACATACTTAAACTTATACCTTACATACATAATACACAGATAATATAAGTTTCTATATTTTATACACGCAAGTAATAAAGAATACATACATGTATAAAATGGCAATATCGCATAAGTATAAAGTAAGTAGCCAAGTGAGAAAGTATTATAGCTACGTAATAGTTAAAGCTTTTTAGCTTATCACTTTCCTTGAATGTTGAAGATCGTAATTTAGTAATGCACCTTCAGAGCTTCAAACAGTGCATTGCGTCTGTTTTTTGTCGACACGGATTCATTCATGATGTTATTACGTACTAGATTGTAAATTATACCTTCCTTAAGCATAAAGCTAAATGTTCCATATATCCATATAGGAAAATAACCACTACGGAAAGTAACGACGATGAACCAAGATAACCAAGGACAAGAGTTTAATTAACCTTACAAAAGCGACATTAACTATATACTATTATGTATTAGGTACGACACGGAATACACACTTCTGCTAGTGCAAATACAACGTATTATACGCACACAAACATACATACATAAAAAACTACCTAAAGGTAGTTTTCTATACTCTACTATGTAGTAGGTACTAGAATAATAATAAAAATCTGCCATTTACAGCAACAGGATTCTTTCCATCTTTTCATTATTGGTATTGAGTCAATACCAATAATGAAAAGATGGCTATTGACTATCGACTATTTACAAAGTTGATAGTTAAGAATGACAATAAATAAATGTATTATGTAACCAGTACAAACAAAATACTTACCAAGCTCGTATAAGTCGTGTATAAAGTTATTTGTCTTCTTAACCTCCTTCAATATACTTCTTCAGCTATTCTTCTTCACAGAAAAAATTATTTTTTCATTATTCGATCGATGCTTTTTAAACAAGTTCGTGTGGGATGTTGTTAAGTAAATTATAAACATTCACTTTGATTTTCTGTCTCCTTCTATCTGTCACCTGTTTTTCTGTCTTCCTTTAATGTTGACACGTTCTTGTTGACTCCCAGTCTATAAAGGTCATAGTACAAAATTACTTTTAAACGAGATTCTTTCACAAAAAATTTACTGATAAAATATAGACCAAAAATGATCGTTTATTTATTTTGCTTTGCACGACAAAACAAAATAAACTGTTTTAGTACGTTTAGTGCTGAATGTAATGCAACAAATTGCTACGAAAGAAACGGAAATGAAAAGGAATGAGCAATGAACTTGGAACAATAAATCAATTAAAATATATTCCACATACACAAACACCTAATAATTCTATCCTTGAAGACCTTTCTTGATTATTTAATGTAATCCCACTACAAACCTTATTGTTGAATTGTTAATTTGATTGTGTTTGTTGATCTTGAAATAAAGTTTGTATCATTCCCTCTATAGCTCTAGCTGTGTAGTTCATAGAACGATACTCCCGCTTCTAGCCAATAGTTTCCTTACCCCTACCACAATTTCATTGGCGGATCTACGTAGGGGTTTTACAGGCTCAAACCCCCAGTTAAATTTCAATAGACACAAGATAACAATGCTTTAATTCAAAAAAGAGGTTTGTTAACCATAAAAGTGCAAAATATTGGAAAAAAACTCGCTGTGCGCGATAGTTATGCATTTTGTTTATTTTGGCCCAAATTTTTCGTGATTTTACATATATTTACATATTATATTTGCATTTTTTCGAAATCGATTTCTGTATAATAGCCTTGCTATAAAAACTTGATGTGTTACTAAAATGTGTTTGAACGAATCCCCCCCCCCCCCGTGTGAAAAATCCTAGATGCGCCACTGCACAATTTTTACATTACGCAACATAACGTAACAAGAACAATACATGTATATGTACAACATGTACAATAAGAACTTTGTGTATGTATATGAATTTTTATTACTATTACATTTACATGTATGTAATCTAACTAACTAAACTAGCTTTAGTTTGTTTTATGCCATATACTAGCCTACAATATGCATACTATATGCCATGCCATAATATGCCAAGATTGAAGGTTACAAACGCAATTACATGCATATGCGAAACTAGCTGTATGAAACAAAGTTGGTTAGTAAAACAGAACAAAAGTGCAATTCTTGTTTGTTGCCCAATGGATTACGTGACAATGCAGTATCAGCCACCAGATACTGGCAGTGGCAGTTGATCTAGTAAATGGAATTAATTGATTAAATGTAAATGTATGTATTATTGTATAAGCTGAAACAAAAACAAAAACAACTAAACCTAATTACAGTTATTAGTAGTAGTTGTGGTTATATGGATAATATCATAAAGGAACATAATAAGAATGGGGACATTATTACAAAAGAATTATTACATGAAGTAATATACTAATAATAATATGGCAAGAATCTCCTATTCTAATAAATAGTAAACTTGAACTTTAAGATAAAAAGAATTTAAAAGAGAAGCTTTGTCTTGTTGGTAGTGATAGTAGAATAGTAGTGAATGACTAAGGGGCGAGGGACAAGGAGACAATAATATTATTACAGCTTCATGCCCTTATTGTATCAATATAATCAAATTGCAATGTCAATATCAAATGACTTATCGCAGAAAACCTGTTTTCGTTTCAGACCTTATAATGTAACAACGCGTAATATGCGTTAATAAGAAATAGTTATATAGGTAGTTAATATTACCTGTGTATTATTGCTACAAAGAATTTAATGTTCTGTCATTTCTATTATGGTCAAAGGGTACACGTTGTATATTACAGCAATAAGTCTAGAACTTTAGTCGCTACTTGCAAGACCTCAAAGGTTATATCCAAATGAATGAATGAATACGTGAAGGCCTTAGTGAGTAGTTATGTTGTATGCCTGTCTAATTTGCATTTAATGACACTCAATTATCACGTATTCCCTTATGTAAGAAACAGGAAGTCTTCCTTTGGTGATTATAAAATCGATTATTTTTTGAGAAACGAGAAGTTGTTTGAACTATTAGCAATCATTCTCTTTTCAAAAATAAATGATTCAACATTAATGAATTTCGTATCAAAAAAGTTGCTCTTATTTCGCTTACTCGCTTTGGTTTGATTTGAATTGATAAAGGCACTACTTCTACTACAATACAATACAATAGTAATGTTTACAGCAATACGATGGTCTATTCCCATTTTCTTGAAACGTCGATAAAGTCGCCTTCCATAACTACGTAGTCAGGATTCGGAGGAGTTTCAACAGGGCCTTTTATTTCGATAGGAAGCAATGTAGAATCAATTTGTATTGCTTCAAGATAGAGTTCTTCCGATTCTAATTTTAGTTCGTTTAATGCCTTTTCTTGGTTATTAAGCATTCTTTCTACCATTCGAATTTCCTTGGAGTGTTCTTGAAACTTATACTTCGCCCATTCTTTTTGTAAAAGCCATCGACTTTCCATTTCTGTGCTAGTCAACTGTGGAAGTCGACTTTCTCTGCTCCTAAACACATTCAAATTCAAATTAGTAAACTTACAGTTATGGCATGGCATAAACATTTGTATTATACATGAAAATAGTTCCTTTATTACTTGGGGTCATCCACAATTGCTACAGGAACTTCCAATTCGTCTAATGGCTTTAACTGACTTTGATGCTTTTCCAAACGACGGATTGCCTTTTCTAATTTTTTCTTCTTCCTTTCCTCTCGAGCTCTTATAATTGCTGGATCCATCTTCTTTTTCTTTTTTAGAGGTTCCGCACTATCAATCACAAATATCTAATTTATTATTTATCAAAAATGACAATAGCATAAACAATTAATCTAATATTTTAGAAATTAAGATTGACAAAGTTAATATCTCAATGTTTTTAACGGAAGTTTTCTTTTACATATTTCAAAAATTCCAATGGAGTTTTTGGTTAGAGTGAATACATTCAGATTGTTTTTAAGGTTTTAAAGTTTTAAGACACAACTTACCATAAATACGCTGAAAGAGAAATTTGACGGTTTTGGATCGCATTCCAATGCCCAGATATGGCTGGATACGATTGGACTCTGGCAAAATCAAAATCATTAAAATATCAAATAAAACATACCATTTAATTTCACCAGGTACAGTTTAACTCTTTTATTACAGAATTCATTTTTGAAATAAATATTTAATATTTACCTTGAACTTGTGATGACAAGGCTCCGCAATAACGAACTAAGGGAAGGAATCATTGCTAATAATATTATTATTACCTACATGGACCTCAAAATTTAATTGTTTATTTAATTAATTAAAAAATCTGCATCAAAAATCAAAAATAATTCACAAATTCTACGATTTACTTTCCGGAATTCACTAAAAGACACACAGCTCCCTATTTACTATTTTTCAAGTTATTGCCGGTGCTGTACACGAAACGAGAATTTCATCTGCACATCATTTAGTCGAAGTCGAAGCTGTATAAAATCTTTGCATGAAAAATTGTCTCCATGAAAAATGCCTTTTTTAATGTTGAATGCAGTTTAATAAAATTAACACCCAAAATGTAGAATCTTTTTATTTCACGTTCCATTACTTTTTTAACTGTAGTATTATATTACACACGCGCGTAGCAACGGGGTGTACAGCGTGCACGTGCACCCCCCAGATTGCATAAAATATTTCAAAAATTAAGTATTTTTGCTTAAAAATACTTTAAAAACTTAGAAAAAATTTCGCGTTACGCACGAACTCCATGAATTTTACGTTACTTTTCACTTAATTGACTCCATCACAATCACAACACACTATTATGGACTCAAATTCAAATTTTGCCCTCGCACAAATTAATTTCTGTATAAAACACTGCTGTGCACCCCCCAACTTGTAATCCTGACTACGCGCCTGATATTACATATACAATTAGTACCAATTAATTTCTTTTGAAGCTGCATGTATAGTTGAGACAAATTACAAATTATTTTTAAAAATCCTACTAGAAGCTATCGATAATAGCACCACATACAGTACCTTCATTGTTATAAAATATTTTGGCTTTACATAATTATGTAATTGAAAACAAAAATAGCTACCACTACAACTGAACGAAGAAAAAATATGACCAATTAATTTTTTTTTGTATTTGCAGTATAACAGTGCTGAAACATCAAAATACTAAAACACTGAAAATATTTTCCGTATTTATAAACGCATATAATGCTATGCTATAACAATTCAACAAAAAGATGCTAATTAGGACTGGGTATGATTAATATCCATAATATCGCACGCATTTCATGTAAGAAATATTTACATACAGGTTAATTTTATGAC
>JAQFYB010000731.1:0-45134 GCA_034694085.1 Pogonognathellus longicornis
GGCTCCGCCCATATAGGCTCCGCCCCCGAAGGGGGCGGAGCTCGGTAACTTGGAAAAAAAATTTTCGAGATCCCTGGTTATTTTAATATTTTTATAGGCCTATGGTGGAATGCGAGGCATTAAAGGTTTGGTCTGTGAAACATCTGTGTTGGACTCCGACGAAGGTATCAGATTCCGTGGCTATTCAATTCCAGAATGTCAAAAGTTACTTCCTAAAGGCCCTGGTGGAGCTGAACCTCTTCCCGAAGGTCTATTCTGGTTGTTAGCAACTGGCGATGTTCCAACAGATGCTCAGGTACTTGTCATAATTAAATCTTTACAATATTACAGTACTATATGTATGTCTACAATTTAAAAACATTAAAAAGTAATAATTATTTTGTCATTTGACAGGTAAAAGCAATCTCACGAGAATGGGCTGACAGGGCAGCACTTCCTCCCCATGTCGTAACGATGTTAAACAACTTCCCTTCAAATCTTCACCCGATGTCTCAGTTTTGTGCTGCCATCGCCGCCCTTAATTCAGAAAGCAAATTCGCAAAAGCGTATGCGGGTGGTATGCACAAGACAAAGTATTGGGAATACGTGTATGAAGATGCAATGGATCTAATTGCCAAGCTTACTCCTGTGGCTGCTACAATCTACCGTAATTTGTACAAGGATGCAACTCCTATCGGAGCTATTCAGACAGACAAAGATTGGAGTTGGAATTTTTCAAATATGTTAGGCTACACAGAACCTCAGTTCATTGAATTAATGAGACTTTATCTAACTATTCACAGGTACAAAACTCTTTACTATTTCTGATTGATTAAATGATACAACCAGAATTTAATCATTTTCATTAGCATCGGTTTTTCTTTAATTTTATAACAGTGATCACGAGGGAGGAAATGTAAGCGCCCATGCAACTCACTTGGTTGGATCTGCGTTGTCTGATCCTTATTTGAGTTTTTGCGGAGGAATGTGCGGCTTAGCTGGTCCATTACACGGTCTTGCTAATCAAGAAGTAAATTACATTAATTACTAAATCTATCCGATATGCACAGCATTACTCGTTCGATTTCCCTTTATTTACTGTAATTGTATTAATTTTCAGGTATTAGTTTTTCTGACGAAGGTCGTTAAAGAAATTGGTTTAACTCCCTCAGAAGATCAGTTGAAGAACTTTACTTTGAAGGAATTGAAGGAAGGACGTGTCGTACCCGGTTATGGTCATGCTGTATTGAGAAAAACAGATCCTCGATACACATGTCAAAGAGAATTTGCTCTGAAGCATCTGCCTGATGACCCTATGTTCAAGGTATTCGGGGATTTTAGAAATAATGTTGGATTAGAATATATTCATTCTTCATTGCAAGGCAAACAGTATATACGCAAACTAACAAACAATTTTTTGTTGACATTTAGCTCGTGGCTCAGATTTACAAAACCGTACCACCAATCCTTTTGGACACGGGTAAAATTAAGAACCCCTGGCCCAATGTGGATGCTCATTCAGGAGTTTTGTTGCAGGTTTGTTTGCATTGTCATCACACTAATTAATTTTTTTTGGACAGTAATAATCTCTAACCATTTGGACCCTTGTGTTGTTTTCAGTACTATGGAATGAAAGAGATGAACTATTACACCGTGTTGTTCGGAGTATCCAGGGCACTTGGAGTAATGGCTTCTTTGATCTGGGATAGAGCTTTAGGACTCCCACTTGAACGACCAAAGTCTATGTCTACGCCAGGTCTCATGAAATTAGTAGGCAAGAAATAAGTTAGTGTCACGCAATAAGTAATATACCAAATAAATAGCCCAACATAAAAAAGTAAAATGAATATGGGAAATCAGAACAAGAAAATAATATGTTATATCATCGAATAACTCTAACAAGAAATTGTACACCACACATTGTATTAAATCCTACAAATATCAAAACACTGTATCTCGACTTCCAAATATTTTAATTTCTACAAAATCTAAACTGAAACAATTCAGTCAAAACTCAATTAGATTAATATTTAACCATATTAAAACTGGAAGAGATTGTGCCGATTGTTTGTGACAATCTTTTTAACTCTTATTTGACTCAAAACAATTTAAACGTTTATTTGTTTGTGCTTCGATCTTGCCAATTTCCAAATGTATTTTTTGAGTTTCAATTGTTTATAAAGTACTACAACAAAATGCTGTGTCGTTGCAGTGTAGATTGGCAATAATATACCGTAATCAAAGGTAGAATACTTGAAACACATTATAATTTAGAGGCTGTTCCTGTGTAGGTTATAATTACATAAATAGATACCGGTTTCTTGATATCAGATGAAGTAGAAGTACCTGTATAATTATTTATGTAGTGCTGTGATGAAGCACTTGTATACACAAAGTACTTAATATGCGATAATACAGTCTTACAACCTATATTATATGATGTGTGGAATATGGTGAGTTGGCAGAACGAGAAAGAAGTATATTATGGAAGGGGATCATAAAGTAATCTGATTAGTAAAAAGTTATTTAGTCTGCAGCAGTACTGAGAGAAACAAATATTTAATGAAGTCGTAATTGAGAGAGTGCTGTATCAAAGTATCAACACGAGTAGGCAGTTAGTATTGTGTGCTTTAAGCAAACTTTTGGTATTACACGTGTATTTGCAACCACATCTCACTAATTCACACCCAAATCCCAACTCTACTCAAGCCTTTGCACTGTTTCGTCCGTTAGATCAATCCAGAGTGAATTTTACTCGTTTAAATCTTTTGTTGGCCACTGTAATTATATATTATTGGCATTATTTTACTTACTCTATGTATGTCACACTAACCTCTGAGATGATTCAAGTATTAATATCTTCGTATTCGCAAAATCAATAAAAGGATTTATAAAGTGAATATAAAAAATACATATTTCCTATGTCATTGTGTAAAAATTAATTTCCATAAACAACACGTCATTTTACATGTACACGTTTAGTTATCTCAATATACATAAAATTGCCTAATAGCCAATATGCAGCAAAAAAGTAATCAACTCTACTCTACAATACCTAAGTCTCATGAATGGAGCAAATGTGCAGATGTAGATGTACCTTACATTATACAACATTACTGTGCTAATAATGAATAAACTGCAATTAGTATTGAGATTTCCCCTCTTGCAGCTCTAGAACTTGCCCAGTTCTCGTTCAGTTTAACAAGTCAGAAAGTATGTAAAAATATGCAATGTATTGCACGTATTAATTTTTATTGACAGTAAGCTCAGAGTATTTATAAACGTGTCAACTTGTCTTTCCATATAGAACTCATTTACGGTTAAAACCAAGCTGTATTTTAACTAAACTCAGCATTATTGTTTTGGTAACTTTTATTTCTGTTTCTACTATGTATTGTATTAATAGTAAGTGCCTAATTGACTTCGACTTTGCTGCATGAGAACTTCATCATTCAATGAGACCTAGATTTTATGTCGTAATTGAAACTCATTTTAAAGTTTCCTGGTATTAACAATTTGCTACACTAAAGTATTGCAGATTACATTTCTCTATTTTTCAATATTTTATGTATTAAAATAAATAGGAACAATAAACTTAGAATTAAAAAGTCTAATTTTTATATTTATTACGAAATCTCAATATCTGTTTGTTACATTTTTACGGTGAATTTGCACTCATGGAATATTAGTAGTTCCTACTTTACCTCATCATTTCCGATTCTTCGGACATTTGATTACAGGCAACTAGCAATAGGATATATGAAATGTTTAGACTAGCTTACTTGAAATTGAACATGGCATAAAATGTGCATTTAAAAAGTGGTACAACAGTATTAATACTTGTGTTTATTACAAAATTAAATTATATACATTCTTAAGTAAGAGCTAATGTGCTGCAAAAATCATTTTCTTATGCATATTATTATTATGCAATTAATTCTAATTTCTAGCCTATAATATAGTTATTAAAATTAATCGTTTACATAACTAACCTTCCACTACAAAGACATTTGTTACTAAATAA
Source organism: Pogonognathellus longicornis (assembly GCA_034694085.1). Lineage (NCBI taxonomy): Eukaryota > Metazoa > Arthropoda > Collembola > Entomobryomorpha > Tomoceridae > Pogonognathellus > Pogonognathellus longicornis. Next base: position 4,004 of record JAQFYB010000731.1, read on the forward strand.
AAGGCGAATGCAATCACACAGAAAAGTTGCTAACAACAATAGCAATTGCAACTGGAAAAGATAATTTACAAGGAATAAGTATGAGATGTATTACTATCAAATGTAAGGTATAGCCGATGGCAAACATCAGATGCACTTAAATCTTTAGCATTACAAAATTTAACATTACATTTGAGTAGAACATTGCAACTTGCTACTAACTTTATAATATACTATTAGTTTTCAGTTGGTGCAACCTGCTACAAATGCAATGAATTATTGTGGTGTTAAATTGGTGTGGAGGCGAGGTTAGTGCATGTAAGGGTGGGTCGGGAAAAAATGGTGCACTTACTTTCCCAACCAAACGGATAGATGAACACTAATATTAAAGGAATTTGATCAGGTAACTGTTGTCTCAGACAATTGAAATTTGCAATCAATTTTGGGTACACGTTTATAGGTATATGACATCAAAGTTTTCTTCTGCATATACATAATTTATGTACTGCTATTGTGTGCTAAATTTTTTGCATAGTACCAGTGTAGCCAATAACGTATTAGAGTTTGCAGTAATTTTAACAGAAGAATTAATCACATTTGTTCGCTGATTTGATGTGTCAAACAAATCAGTCTTACTTTACTCTGTACAATATGTTATTGCAATTTTTATTAGGTTACAATTTATTGGACTGCATTGCATGAAAAGAATGCTAGTGAATGGATTCGTGAAATAGGCATTGATCGATCTTTAACGATCTGCCCTAAAATTTCATGAGATTTGTTAGATTTTTATGTGTGCTTAATTGAAGGGAGTTCCTTAGTAAATTGCATTTATTAGTATCTGTCTGTTTCATTGGTTATCTGTTTGTTTTCGTTTAGTAGCTGGTTGAAATAAAACAGTTAAAAGAATCTGCTTGATAAACACTCACATAGAATTAAATGAACTTCTGCTGTGTAATATGTCTATGTGCATTTCTAAATGTAATCTCTTGGAAGTACTCCTTGTGCAGTAGTATAATCTTTCAACAGTTAAAGATTCATCCACAGATTTCGTGATCCCAACATATTAATCAAACAAGTTTCTTTGGAACATGAGTTGCCGATGCCACTTTCTATAGAAACTATAAGGTCCTGTACGTGTTGTTTCAAGAGGGAAGAATATTGAGATACTGAATAGCATATTAGGTACATATTATAATTTATTAGGTTAACACGTGCAGCGTTTATGTGTTCATGTGTATGTATGGGATACACTTATTCTCATTATTTATGGCTACAGCTACTTGGCTTTCCCATCCTGTCATATTTATTGATCAAGTTTGTAATTGTATCAATTCAGAGAGCAAAACGATCAAGGAGTGGACTAAATAAATCGAATTGCAATTTGCAGTTGCTGCGAGCTATACGGTGTAGGTAAAAGTAGTAAAACAAAACAGGACCCACCAACTTTTTAATATCAGAATGAATTATTATAATGTTACTACAGATTAACCCCTCACTTTAAATGTGGCAGTATCTTTAGTATTTCTACTTGATTGTTTCATTTCTGTGATTGTTGCAGAGCCGAGGACAAGGAGACAAGTTTCATTCGCCTAACCGCTTATTATTATTACCATATTTTGTTTGTAAGCTGATTTTCATTACCTGTAATTACATTACTTACAAAGAAGGTTATCATTATAATCACATCTCCCTCAGCAAACAGTTTACAATACACCTATCGAAACACATTATGGTCTAAGGTTATCCGACTGGTGCAAACAAACACTGAAACTTCATTCATGAATCATGAATTATAATACGTTTGTTTGTAAATGCAGGGACACTTGCCATTAGTGAGATTACCATTAAAATAAAATAACCTGTATATAAAACAAACAGATCAACTAACTCAGTTTACAATTACAATCATTTCAATTTCAAATTGTATGTATACATTGTATAATATGTCTACCATCTACCTATACAGATACCAGGGTCTTCTACAGTCATATATTTATGTATTGTATATAAAATAAATGAATATTCTCGATACAAATCTCTGTTGCTAGTATGTTTTGTATGCATTTACTTACACGAACGAATGCATAAGTAATACATGTGTAACAACTTCATTAAGAACGGAGGAACATGCATTACTATAACACTAACGCAGTAGGTAATGCATCAAAAGCCGAATTATTTGTCAGGAACGAATTACTAATATATTCCTGTTATTTAATTCATTGTAAATTTGCCACTTACAAATCGACCTCACACACTCAATAATAAGGTAAAATAATAATATGCTTTGTGAGAATGAGATTTTCATTTGAACAATACTTCTACCTACTGCTAACAAGGCTATATCTATGTTAGTGATTAATTCTACTGCTTTATTGTTGTGTTTATGTGTAATCCAGATAATTGCGCCTAGACTAGAAGTACTGTTTCAATTACATTTATGGTAGACTCTTGCATTGAATTCTGTATGTATGTCCATGTATAATACTACGCTATATTATACTGGTCTATTGAATGTGAATGTAAGAGGGAGAGCTTCTGTTAGTGTACTGGTGTTTATATTGAATTCGATTTGAGCTTCCTTGGAAGCTGTGAGTCATGCTGAGACAAGAAGATTACAGATTACAATTAATTTTACAAATTACTCTGCCTAAATATGTTATTAGAAGTACTTAATTTGTAGTATATGTGCTGGGTATATATTTATATGACTCGTGTTGTCAGCAACCCATGAAATACACGAACTAACTGTCACTTGCGTTTATGTAATATATTTCTGTATACTTGCATTTCAATGGAGGTATTATTACTTTAGAACATTCAATGTTAGTCCAAGAAAAATCCTTCAGTTCTTTATTCGTTAAGATTTAAGTACTTTCAACATCTACTACTATTGGCTAATAATGAGTGAATGAAACTCGAGTTAGAGAGTAAAATGCAACACAATTTCATGCTGTCATTAATTTCTACTGCTATAAGTGAAGTACCTAGAGTAGAAAGGCATAAGAGGTTAACAACAAGGTAATAATCTGGATTTACTTCTATGCTATTATGTGTAGTACTGATAATTTGTATGTTTATTACTATCACAATATCATTTTTACTACATTGCATCTCTGCCTTAGATAGTAAGTACAGTATGCAGTAAGTACTAGTAGCTATTATTACAACAAAATCACAAAAAAATACTTCAAGGAATATATTTTTGTGCCTATACATTAATGCTTTGATTTGACACACACATTCGTTTTAGAAGACTACAATGTCTTGGTGCTATTAACAAAAGGATAGGCGATAGGCATGATAGAAACTAGTATAACGTGCAACTATGTACAATTCTCAATTTCTAAATCATTCAACGCGTGAATGTTTGTTTGCAATGGCTATAACTGCTTGCATACAATGATAAGTAAAAAATCTGGTTGTGTAGGATTTACAGATAAAAGATAATCACACACACAACTTGATATTTGCAGTTCCTGGTAGCTTATGTTGTAAGTATTGAATTGCAAAGTCATTAAACAGCTAATAATACTAGACGAGATATATGAGATTTTTGCATGACAAGTTTAGATAGGTTTAGGTTTAGTTAAGATAATTACCAATGTCATTGAAGGTTATCTTTAAGCTACTGTCGTGTAAAAGGATGCTGTCTACAAATTACGTTACGATACACGTTAATTGACGTTTACCAGATCTAATAACTCAACTACATATTTCTTAGGAAAAATGTGACATTACAAAAAAAACATACATGTCATTCCTACTGGTACTACTGTATAGCAATACATAACTTGTATCACACCAGTTGCAGTTGGTAATAAAAGGGAATCGACAGGTCCAATGCATTCTTTTCTCATTTTTATGAAGTTGAACAATCTCGTTGAGTTGGGCATGCATATATCTAGCAAATCACGTGTATGTACATGTCACTGAACAAACATATCTGTATTAATAGAATTTAGATTTTACTTGATATACCATAGCCCTATGTTCTTTAAAATCCTAATCAAATTTTGGCTGAGTTGGAAAATCATACGATTCCAAATGCCAACCTCTAATATGAGCAAGTGCGTTTTTATCTGAACATTCTCTGAGAAACGTCACTACCTCATTCAGTTTCATTTGCACTGTATGTTGGTACATTAGTTTAACATGGATATTATTGTCGTGGTTGCTTGGTTGTAAAGTGGCAATGGTGCATTAAATTCTTCGCAGATTAAAGCATGATTCTCTGTGTGACTATGTTATAATGAGTGGACTCATGGCCCAGTACTTGAATGTAATAGTTCTTGTTATTGTATTATGTAATTTCGATTTTGTAACGTGCTAGAGTGCTGTGGCTGTCATGCTATATACGCCGGTGCAATGTGCGAGGATATGAACAAGGTCGTCGAATGGCTTACTATTGAAGTTTGAAGTTTTATCGAGACATTTTAGTGACGGAGCTTTCAGCGCACACGGAGCGATGTCAATTTTGTTAACTACCTAAGCACTGTATATTGCATACCCAGGTAAATCTTATGTGCATAGCAATATTCACATTATGCAGATTTAGAAAACCAGTCTATTAAAATGTCATATTAATTTAGCTTGTCACAATGGTATCAGTATGTAAATACTCCCAGTCTATATCCACAAAATACATAATTACAGGTAATAGGTACCTGGTTATATAAAGGTAGCATATTACAGTGTACCCATGCACATATGAGTTAAGCAAGATACACGTAATATACAAAACCAACAAAACAGAGGAGTGCATTATAAATAAATAATAACACACCTCATTATAAAGCGAACTAGGTATAAGTAGATGAGTGTAGTGTAGCTGCTTTAAATGGCAACACAAGTTGGATTGTAAGCATCGGATCATGTAAAGTCTGGTTGAAGTTATGGTCTGTTCGCTGCTTTATCTTGTGGGTGACTCTGTAAAGAAAAAATCGAAACCTGGCTGGACGAATACACGTATAGTAATATTTTAACGCAACCATTCGTATATCAACAGAGTACGTCAAATCGTAAAGGTTCATTATTATTAGTGTTGAAGTTGGAGCACACAGTGGAGACGTGAGTGCAAAGGAAATGTGAAATTGTTTGTAGTATGCTGTAGGTTTATACTTTATACTACTGTGTACCTACTTGAAGCTGTGAATTGTAAATTATGCGTTTATTCTACACTTATACTTATCATGCCATAGTACAAACTATACACACACATGATGAATAGCATAGACATCAAGATTGCATAAGTAGTATGGGTGAATAAGTGGTGTGTTATGTACTTTAGTTAGCTTTGTGTGATATTGCATATATTGTGCTTTTTGTCGATTTGACTGGATTCACTTGGAGTAACATGCACTGGCTCACTCACTCTTCAGCAAGAGCTGGACTTGGTGGCATCTCATTCTGAGCACTTTGCTATTTTATCTCTTCATTCTTTCTTATACCGGTCTAATCCGCCTTCTACTGTCATACTACATACATAAGTACTAGCAGTGTGTTATTTTACTTTTGAAGGTACCTAGTTATTCATTTGCTGTATATTTTACTTTTGTCGTTTTTTCATGCAAGTTTTATAGTAGGCACATGTTATATAGTAGAGTAGATTGGATACTAAAGATAGTCAAAAGTATTAGCATTATAATAATATTCTAAATATAGCTATTTTCCTTGTGTATGTAAAAAAGTTTTTCCTTTTCTTCCAGTTGCGTTGAGGAAACTAGCTAACGCGTCGACTAAAGGTGTAGTTTAGTCAAATCAGCTGAAAAGCTTAATATAAGAAGGACAACGCAATCGACATAACTCGGTTAACGACGGGGACCACTTGCTCTACCGGGACTATCCCGCCTGTTACAAATTCCAGTGCCAAAAGTTCTCCTGCGAAGGAAACACCGGATTTAATTCCTAATTCTCGCAAAGAATCACTCTCTCAAACTTCCAATATGAGTTCCCCACCGTAAGTTCCACTATTTTATATAATAATATGTATTTATTTCTTTTCTTAACTATTTACTTTGCTTAGTATGCATTAAGTAAAAAGAGAGTGCATTTTTTGCATTCTGCATTAGTGGTTTGAGGTTATGCACTCATATTATGTCATACTAGAAGATCTAAAAAGTAAATCCGACATGTACCTAACCTACCTACAAATAAATACGCAATAAATCCCAACAAAGAATATAAGCATATTATATGATATTATATACAAGTAGGCACAAACATATCAAACATATACAGCAGAATTAGTAGAACTTAATAGATGGTACATAGTACCTAGGTTCTAGGTATGTTACATGGATTGAATCTAAAAATACAAACGTAGTAGTAGCAATAAGGTTGACAATTATTTGTTTTACCACAACTTCCTGAACTTGACATATTTGTAAATGTGGCCAGTTAAATATAAATATACTACCTAGGTATATGGTTTGTGTAATTATGTGCTGTGTGGGTAAAGAACGAATTAGTATTGTACATTGTGTAGCACAAGGGCAAGAAATATTACGGGCAAATAACATTTCTGATTTTCACAATTGCACAATTTGTTCAAATGATATTTAATTATATCGTTGACCAATGTGATTTTAGTACATTAAATATTATGAGTGGACCTACTACAGATTAGATTAGATTTGACATTGTGCTGATGTAATTAGGTATCTATTCAGCTCTTTAAACTTTCGGTTTAGTGGGTATAAATAGTTTGCACAGCATGGACAATGAGATTTTAAAGTACCTTACATATTATAGCTACAAAAAAATAGTATTTCCACAAATACAGGTATAGAAATGATGTAGTCTCACTTTGTCGCAGTTGAGCAGGGAATTAAAAAACATTATAGCATTCAATTCCGATTTAATGATAATGGGTTTCGTGAGGTATGTAAACAGTAGCCGAGTAGCTCTTATGAAAATGTACTAAAGTACTAATGTACTAGTTTAACGAGAAACTCTATAATACATGTTGGTTTGTTGGGTATGTGCATCCTTGAAGAAGCTGATTGATGATGACTAATCAGCCTTTTCAGAAATTGTTCTCATCCAGAAAAACACATCAGTTCATGCATATTTTCTTACACATACCTTTAGACCGTCTGTGGGTCTAATTCTTTTGTTAATATGGAAAATATTTAGGATTAGGATAGCTAGTATTAGCTATATCGCTATTTGAAAGTGAAACAAGTTATACTAGGCATTCTTTCTTTTGCATTTTTGATTTCAACCAGTCCCCGTCCGCCCCGTCGTCATTATGTCATCGTCACTACTGTACCTTTTTATGCCATTAGCGTAGCACAGTAAATTTACTACCTTGTGATTCATAAAAAATGTACACTGTATGCCATAATGCCATGTAAGTGAATTGTCTTTTACTTTTGTTTGTTAATCCGAGTACCTATCTACTACCTATCAGTGTAGTAAAAGTAGTAGTTTGTAAGCAAATTAGCTGAAATGTCGATACCAGGTTTGTTGAAATTAAGATGGTAAGTTACCATTCACGTTATAATGATTACATGAGATACCACCCGTTAAGTTAACCATTACTGAGCTATAATTGTACTGGAACCGGTTAGAACGGATATCGTTCTACTGTCATTTCATTACCTAGCAGGTAGTTAGTAATACACATATTACCCACTACACCAGATTCTCATCACTGAGTTTAAAATGTTTAAAAGTTTAAGTCAAGACAATGTTGTAGAACTTGGAACTAAAACCTTTCAGTTTTCACACAGGGCGTGAGAAAAACGAAAGGCGTATGTACGTAGGATTCGCTACATTTGATGGTGCGATTAACTCGGAATTTACTGTAATTTAAACCAAAGCAAGGTCACAAACAGACAGTTTAGTTCCAGTTCACTTTTCTGAATCGTATTACACAATAAGGATGGAAGGGATTTCCAGTTTACTAACATCCGTTTCGTCATTATTGATCTAGGAATCAGGCAGGGAAATTTAACTTTAAGACATTCCTTAACATGCAACTCCAAGTGTACTTTAAATCTTTTGTTTTAATTTTTACAAAAGTAAACACTTCAGGTGTGCATTCCAGCTGCAGACAGATGTCTAGCACTCTAGCACTGATCAATTACATGCATAAGTCAAAATAATGTTAAATATTAGAAGACAGATGGGATTTTCATTTCGGTCTACCACACAGCATAATGCATAGACCTTAGTCAGTTTCATTCATTCATGTAGAGAAGATATGTTCGCATCTATTTACATGGAAGATATCTCATTGTGTCATTAATCTTCAGCAAGAAACTTTTCAACTTGACTGTATAGTAAGTAGAAGTAACAATGCATTAAACTTAACATTTCGTAGGCTTTATGACCAAAGCAGACACCTAACATGGTAACATGTAAAGCGAAATGACAAAATGTTTTGTTCAGCTTGCTTAAACATCGAGAAAACTCTTTTTTCACATTGGATGCATAAATTATTAACCTATGCATTTGTTGCATAGTGCATAGTATTCATAGAATGGAAAAGAAACTATTATCATTTTGTCACACCTTTGTGAACATCCAAACTTCGTCTCAAGGTGACTTTTGCTTTCTATAAGTCAGTAAACTATCAAATGGTTAATTTTAGCATGAACTATTGAGAAATCACGAATGCTTATGTCATGTCTGCCAAGAAGTCTTATTATCTTCATTATGCATGCCCGAAATCTTTAATTTAGTGGCATACCTACAAGAAAATCTGTCTGCAGAATTAATTGCTGCAAAAGTAAGGTGTGAGTGAGAGCAAGCCCTTGTAGCCCCTTGACATGAGTCAACAGTCCCAATTGGAAGTTGTTTATGAGTTCAACTTGAATTGATTTCGTTTGCGGTGAGCGCTGTGAATGTCTTTTAGATGCAATAAATACAAAAGGCGAGGCCCAGTTTCAGAGTCTCGTTTCCTCAATGAATTAATTTATGAATTTGCATGCCACAACAGTTACAGGAGGCAAACAAGCTTGCAGATTTCCCTCGAGTAAATGTTGACAGTAAGTCCATTGATGTTATTAGTAAGCGCAGTGTGTCTTGTAACGCCGTAATTGTTTACAAAGGTGTGTTGAGTTGATATCAGAAATTCATAACTGGTTATTCCATATTTTATTTGTTGAGGGCGTGGATACGTCTGTATTTTTACAAACGTTAAAATTGAAATTACTTAGGGTAAATAGGTGCATAAAGCACGTCCACATAATTTTGAGGCTATTAAACTATTAACTCATTACTACGTGCTAGAGTTATGTTATGTTATTGATGTTATTTGTTGATTTTGCTCCCTCAGTCTATTTGTCAAAATAGTCTAGTCCTTTCTACTACAGTCTAATAAGGCTACGACATGTTGTATTAGTATTCCTCAGTCTCATTGATCATTCAATGCAATCCTTTCATTACAAAATTAGCAAAAGAATGTAAATGATAACATGTAGTACAGCAATAATGAAGGTTTATGACGTAATGTCATGAGTGCCTATGTAATATTCTAAAGTAAAGTGATGATATTTGATGATGTAATTACAGAGCGGATATTGCTCTCATCGGTTTGGCTGTGATGGGCCAAAACTTGATTCTGAACATGAATGACCATGGCTACGTCGTTTGTGCCTACAATCGAACTACTGAAAAAGTGGACGAGTTTCTTGCCAACGAAGCCAAAGGCACCAAAGTCATCGGGGCTCATTCCATTGAAGAAATGTGCAGCAAGCTGAAGAAGCCTCGTCGAGTCATGCTCCTTGTCAAAGGTACTCACAGCTTTAAGGGACTTGTTCACATATACATACTATACAAAACACAAAATTAAATGATAAATCAACAAATCCCAATAACATGCACATCTCAATTAACCTCAATTCAAAACACAATCAGTTCGATTGCACTGATTGTGAACACTTGAATCAAAACCACACACCTAATCTTATAAGGGATGCATTGATACATCATTGTACTAGAGATATATGTATCGATATAATTTAATATTGTGGCATGTCATTACACAAAGTTAGTCCTTCTGTATAAACCTTTGCAGCAAATCCAAGCCAAGGATATGCAAGACAGGCAAAAACATTCTTATTCAATCAAATATCTAATTATAATTAAGAAATATTTGCGCCAATGTGTAGGTAGTGGTAGTAGTAGGCTGGTGGTAGGGAGGCAAGATTACAAGGGATGATGAACTCACAAGTTAATTAGATGAATAGTTTTTTAATGCCTAAAATCAAGTCATATATACTTCACACACTATACATGATGATCTTCATTCTAATGTTAGTATTCCCAGTCCCACATAGCTAAAGGTTTGTAAATAATCAAACAATCCTTGATGTTTTTCATTGGTACAAGTGATTCTATCAGGGAAACCTCTATAACAAATTCTGCACCTGCAAATTATAATTATCCTTACATCTCATTCTCACACATGACTCATATTTTGTATCACCGTTAGAGAGCTTTGTTTTGGTCAGATGTACAGATTAGAGTACATGGGTATATTAACAGCCAAGGAAAGTCTCATCTCTACAGCTTTGTAAGAATAGGAATAGTTTATACCAGTTATCACCTACATAGCATTTAGCATAATATACATTGCATATAATAAATCCGTGTGTGTAAGTTGTGTAAAATTTTTATTGCGATTGTGAAGCAGATGTAGCTTTGTTTTATGTTCGTCTGTGTTGTTGGAGTTCTTATGTGAAATACATAATTCTTAGCTTATCTAACCAGTTACATTATGTTAACAATATGCATTAGACCAGGAGACCATTGCTGTAAATTATATTTTCTATTTATTGGTTTCCTTTCTTTCAATATGAACGGACCTGATAAATAATTTGTGTAATATCATATATGCATTCTCAACTTTAATTTGGTTTCTTGTTTCATCAATATAATAGCGGTGCCAACATATTTTTAATTGTATCTATCTTGTCATTTCTGCACCCACACACTGTCAAGTCAATATAAGAGACCTCGAGTACCTTTATAAGCTGACGACGACATTACAGAACTGCACTGAATAACATGTCGTATTAGTGTTTAGTAATAAAGTCCGGGTCATACTCAATAATATTATGACCCCCATATTGAGAACTTGCAGCAAATATGTATACCATCCTTAGGTACTTCTATCAATCACATCCACATATGTAGCAGTGGTAGATAATTCGAGGCTAGAAGTGCAAAGATAAAGACAGCATAAAGGATCACATTTCCTGATTCGATTTTTTTATGACAGCCGGAAGCCCTGTTGATGCCTTCATAGACCAATTAGTGCCTCATTTAGAGAAGGGAGATATTATCATCGATGGAGGAAACTCTGAGTATCAAGACACCGCCCGCCGAACGAAAGCCCTGAAAGAGAAGGGTCTTCTTTTTGTTGGGTCTGGAGTTTCAGGGGGAGAGGAAGGTGCCCGCTATGGACCTTCTCTTATGCCCGGTGGCAACCCGGAAGCGTGGCCCCACATCAAAGACATTTTCCAGGTAAATATGCGTACACAACACAAAATCCGCAGATAGTCTATAAAGTACCTAGTTATTTATGTGATGTAGTATTAAATCTTTGTTTGCTTTCACAACAGTCCATTTCTGCAAAAGTTGGTACGGAACCGTGCTGTGATTGGGTGGGTGAATCCGGATCAGGTCACTTTGTCAAAATGGTACACAATGGTATCGAATACGGAGACATGCAACTCATTTGCGAAGCTTATCATCTAATGAAAAATGCTGTCGGCTTGGACAATGACAGAATGAGTGAGGTAGGTCATAGGGTCATATATATAGACCCATTTTCCATTGCTTGCTTTTTATCTTGCAGTTCTTCTTGTTGTACATACATCATGTCATGACATGGTTCGTTTTGTATTTATAGGTATTTACAGAATGGAACAAAGGTGAACTGGACTCTTTCCTGATTGAAATTACAAGCAACATTCTCAGTTACAAGGATGCGGATGGTAAGATCATAAAGATCAAACTAGTAATCAAATAAAATGGATGTCCTAATTGAAGAAGAGAAATAATTTTTTCAATTTTTTTTATATGTACAGGGGTACATTTAGTAGAGAAAATTAGAGATTCGGCTGGACAAAAGGGAACTGGAAAATGGACTGCGATCTCAGCTTTGGATTATGGCATTCCTGTAACCCTTATCGGTGAATCAGTTTTCGCACGTTGTCTCTCTTCCTTGAAAGAAGAGCGTGTGGAGGCTAGTGAATTACTTCCGGGACCTGACACACAAACTTATGCTGGGGACAAAGAAGAGTTCATCGCTCATATTCAAAAGGTTTATTTTGTAAACATTACTAATTTGTGATTCATTTCACGAACAATTTAATTTGTCATGAAAATAACATTACTCATTTTCAACAGGCTTTGTATGCATCGAAGATCGTTTCATATGCTCAAGGCTTTATGCTTCTCAGAGAAGCAGCAAAACTTTATGGCTGGAATTTGAATTACGGAGGAATTGCTTTGATGTGGAGAGGTGGTTGCATTATTCGAAGTGCTTTCTTAGGCAACATCAAGGCTGCTTTCGACAAGAACCCACAGTTGACCAATCTGCTTTTGGATAAATTTTTCCTGGATGCCATGAAAGATTGTCAAAAATCCTGGCGTAAAGTATTAGCTACAAGCGTTGAACTCGGAATTCCAACTCCATGTTTCAGTACTGCCTTGGCTTTCTACGACGGTTTCCGCTCTGCTCGCCTACCTGCTAATCTCATCCAGGCACAGAGAGATTACTTCGGAGCTCACACCTACGAGCTCCTGGATAATCCTGGAAAATATATACATACTAACTGGACCGGAACTGGGGGAAATGTGTCCTCAACGACATACCAAGTTTAACAGACCAATAGACTGAATTAATATATTCTTTCAAACATTAATCAAGTTTCAAATATACTAATTTCCTTGATTATAATACAGATTCATAATTCATATTATAACATTTATAAATTAAAACACAATTATGCTAAGATGGGTAGTCTGGGTGTATCAGTATTTACCGATTGCTAATTTAATAGTAAACATATATGCTAGGCACTCATCTTTTTGAAATTAGTGTCAATCAATGCTGTAGTTAATTAAAGTTTAACTCTAGATTTAAGTACGAATTCCAGATTAAAATTATCCCCGTGACAAGTTATTATAGTAGAAAATTATTTTTGTGAAATTGGTGCTTGTGTATGATTATTTGTTACTCTAAATCTACTGAAAGCAAATTATACTTGCTAGATTTTCATTTTTCATGTTCTTAGTTAGCGTAGATTAGATGAAAATAAAATCTAAAATTCTGAATAATTAAAAGGCTTGTGATCTATTAATGGAAATAAATTCATCTTATTACAATACGGAATTAAAAACAATTTATAAAGAAATTAAATTCATCCAAGTTAGATTGTAAGCCAAAATTTTAAGTAATAATTATTATTGCTGCTACAGAAAAGCCAGCAATCAAGCAGTATTTTATTTTCAAAATTGATCGGTATTTCAAGACAATGTTGTCAATTTGCTTAATAGATTGATTACAAAAGTCTAATCATCCTTATCGACATGATCTGGCTTTTTCGCGTTTTAAGAAACCGTCTAGATGATTCAATTCTTTCTCCTTATCTTCCAGTCGCTTCTTTTCCTTGAGCAGACGAGCTTCTTCATGTTCCAGAACAGTTTTCTTTTCTTTGATATACCACAATTGATCTTTGACACTGTTTTCTCGCTCAGAAATTTGCCAAAACACATCCAAAGAGCAATCAGTTTGGGTCGACTTACTAAGCAAACGATGGTAGCTCCGTTTGGTATTTGCAATAATGTCAGGACTGTTGCTGCTGCTACTTCCACCACTCTTGCAGGGTTCCGACGAGACTACTTTGAAATCGATATCTTGAGTTTTGATCATTTCTGGTGGCTGCAATGATTTAAGTTTAGTTTCCAATAAGTCCAATTCCCCTATTAAAGCAGATTTTATTCCATTTTTTTGGTGAAAGATTTGCTTTTTCATATTTTGTATTTTTTCGCGCAACATAAATCTTTCTTGCTCTGAAATTTGTAAGAAACATTCAATTTATTAATATTAAATAAATCAATTATTGTAAAATGAAAATGTTGTTTTAAGATTTAAGAAATAGAGTTTAAACAACCTACCCCCATGTGAAAAATGTACAAAGTCTTTTTGAACAGTCTTTAACTTTGTAATGATATTTTTGCAATTGGTGAGCTCACCATTTTTCTCTTTTATATCTGCTTTCTGGAAGTTTATATCCTTTACTTTTTCATTAACTTCTGCAGTAAGTCTATTTATTTCTTTAGTTTTGCTATTTATTATTTGTTGTTGGTGATATTCTCGTTTTTTTGATTCAATAACAATTCGGTCCTTTTCTGATTCCAGCTTGTTAACTTTCAGTTTCAGTCTCATAATGTTTTCGTGAGCGCCCTGCAATTGCTCTTGAAAGTGATCTGGTCCCAAAGTGCTCGTTTGCTTCTGATAATTTTCTAGTCTTTGATTAAACAAATGAACTTCTTTTTGTAAAATCTTGTCTTCCCTTTTATCCAGATCTTTTGTTCTTTGATTGTACAACGATTCCAATTGTTGTTTTTCTGTGACAAGTTTTTGCTCTATGACTGAAAAAGGCTCCCGTCTTTCGGCTAATTGAAGCCTCGACTTAAATTTTTCATCCTCAACTGCAAGCATGTTTCCAATGTCCCTGAACAAAGGATCCTACATATTCACAATAATTCAAAATCAATGACACACGGAAGTTGATCTTCGTCAATCTAAATCTTATAATAAATTTTGCACCTCTAATTGTAAGATGCATGGTTGATATGAAAATATTACTTCATATATTAATCAAATTATATAACGTACAAAATACATAATATAAATTACCACAAACTCAGTTTTAGCCGTGGTTGCAAATGTTATGTTCTGCACTCTACAATAATGTATGCAGTACATAACATTATTTAATTAAGCAATAAGTCAATGAAATAAACCTTTTGCAGAATTGGGTTTGGGTGGGGGCATGTTTTGCTGTATGCTATAATATTTTTTGCTGTCAATATCAATTATGTCATTCCAATCATGAATTATCTCAGTGTTCAAAATCTAAGGCGATGAACATACAATGACTGCAAACACATGCGTTTTTAAAGCTTTTGAGCGTTTGAATTGAACTGCATCCAAAATCCTCGATTCAGGAAAGGCTGATTGTCAATTTTTCTAATTTAGCAGCTAAGAATGACAATTACAAAATGATAAAACTCTATTAGTAGGTACCTAGATTAAAAAAATGGAGATACTCAACAGCTGACACTGACAGAGGCCCTTGATGACACCGTTCATACGTCAGATAATACTATGAGCTTTAATTAATGACTTCTGGCTTGCCGACCCTCGTCTGACGTCAGTCGGGACTCTCTGGACACACTGATGACGGAAACAGTAATTCCTTGGCAGTTTGTTATCCAATTATCCACAATCAGTATGGCAGTGGCTCTAGAACATAGAATGACAAATGAATTATACTCAATAACAAATATGACAAAAAAGCCAACTTGAATCTGTCATCTGTATGATCCAATTTCAAAGACGAAATACAATAATTAAATAGACAGCAAATACTTCAAATTCGAAAAAGATTGCTTACCTTTGAAATAGAAAAGACACGTTATTGAGATACAGAAGCAATACCTATTTATCATTCATGGAGTTGTAGTTGACAATAATTTATTTTAATTTGGTTTCGTAAGCAGAGGTTAAATGTTGAACAAAAATTAAGCTAATTTATCCAATTCGAAAAAACTACTTATACCCCCATGGAGGTTATTTTCTAAAATTATAAAATAAACTCGCAAATATTCTGCTAGAAAAAAAATGCTCTCTAAACATTTTCTTTCAGAGAACTATCAAGACTGAATGAGTAAGCGTTGCTCATGGTTTATCGAAGGAGCCCGTCACTCGACTAGAAGCCCACAAGGGAGCCGACACCTAAATACAACCCAGAGAAATGTAAAAATTTTATTAGTCGTTATTATTTTTGTCATATCTCTGATACAACCCTATTCAAATTTAACAAAAAAACGAAGATACCCGACAGCCAACTATGGCCACACGAACAGGAACACGATGGACGAATATAATTCAGTACTTATGCCTAGAATTTATAGAAATTTTTTTATCGCTTGTAATTAAAAGAACAAATACGTAAATCTTCATTTTTGTGGTATAATATAGTACAAGTACAAGGAAGGAACTAGGAGTTGTGTGGGGTTGTATGATGGTAATGCATGCCCTACACCCTATGATGTTGTAAAGTTAGGATAATCATTTGACTCATTGAGACAAATTATGATTGAAATTATAAGTAAGAAGTTTGAAATGGACGTTTCTCTTGATTTTAATCTAAAATTGGTTTATACCTTGCATGGTTTGCTTTAACCCATTAATTCACATTTTCGCATTTAATGTAACTATATAGTTAAAATGCTAATAATATAGCTTCCAAAAATAAAGCAGGCACGGAAGAGTGCTTTGGAACGAAACGTTTGTATAGCGCAATTTTTTATGTTCAATCCAGCCTTATGGTTCAGATGTTCAGAACGTTATTCCAAAGTTGTCTTATCATGTAATTGTTAGTGAGTTGACAATAAAGGCCCTTTGACTGATCTTGTCTTGTTCAGTTTAGTTTACAGAACAACTTTATATTGAATAGAGATGAGATATCATTGAGACCAAAAATGAGTGCATACTAGAATTTTTAAGTCATTGTAGTGTTGTGTAGTCCCGTATATTCAGTAAGTATCAGTAAGTATATAGTAAGTTAGTTAAGTCATAGCAGTACCTTTAATTAGGATTCAAAATATTAATTTTAAACTCTGGAGATTTATTTCAATGAAAGGGTTACATGGTACTACTACGGGCTTTCATTATATCCTCTTCCGGTACCTATCCAGGAACGGACCTTACCGTGTTCACAGCTTTATGATGGAAAGATATCTAACTGGATTAACTAATGATGAAATTATATTGACTTATGTTCTGTATACTTTGGACTTTCAATAATGAATTAAACTGTTACTCGGTTATTTTAGGATACACATTTTTTCAAAGCGATGGTTTTTATTGCTATCTCATCAGCGTCAAGGATTTAAATGTAAAATTATTTTGTATTTTATTGTATACATTGCCATGTGCGTTTGTTAAATCGTATTTACGGTACATTATGATATGTATTTACAGTACATTGTATACACTGAACTTACATTTAGTACAAGTGCATGACACTCAATTTCAATTACCTATATGTATTACTGATTGTATGCAGTCTACACATTTTAATATATTTATGGTAGTAATTTTAAAGCATAGTAAGGTAATCACGTATATATTGCAACATTTTAACATTTAATGACACATGCAAATGCAATACAGGCACATTAGATTTGGTTTTATGTAAATTGTATTCCTAAGTTGTATATATAATATAACTATCAAACCTATATACCAGATAAGGATTTTGTCTGTTTTTATTCGATATAACTTTTTGCACTGATTTCATGTCATGAAACTTGGACAAGCTCTGCTAACGTTGCTGCCAATTGTGCTGATTGACGATGAGTCAGAGGGTATACGTGGAACGGTTAACAAAATGGAATGATCATTTTCTTGATAAGCATTATTGTACGGTTTGGCAGTGGGTTTCGGTTTTCGAGCAAAAACATTTGAAATACAAATTGGACATCGATGTCGCTCAAATATCAGCCATGGGTCAATGCAGACAGTGTGAAAAACTACAAAAACACAACATGAAACAATTATGTTATTGTCTTTTTATAATGCGACGCTTGTACTTGGAGATAACAAAATATACCATGAGAGCAGTTTAGAATGCGAATCAAATCTTCGCAAGTAAATTCATCCAAGCATATGGCACAAATCTCGACTGGGCCTTCCTCAAAATTGGTCCATTTTTGAACAGGTAGTCTTTGAAGACGAAATGCGACAATTCTTTGAGTAATTGTGCGCTCTAATTGACGATAGCGGTCGACTAGTCCTGGATAAGTCTGCAAGTAAATTAGTAACCATGTTAAATAAAGTAACAACTCGACTAAAAATATATTCCTGTATAACTTTTGTGTATTCTTGTTAGAGTATGTAGGGTATTTACAGTTTGCCTAGGTATACAATCTTTAGTAATAATCTCACCCGCGGAAGAAACGAATTGAAAACATACATCCGTAAGAACCAGCAAATGAAAACAAATGCAATAAATAAACATCCAAATAGTGCAAAATAATAGACAGTCTTCCATGGTGCCTCGAATTGAATACTTAAAGTGGACCTATACAGTAGACATAAAAATTCTGCTTTGAGCATGAACTTCTATGTATGTATTTAACTATTTGAAATGAGGAATATACAGATACATAAAAATATTTCTTACTGTGTTCGCCAATTGTATTTCTTCCGCAGCAAGTCTCCATCATGCTCACCCACAACTCCAGTATAAATACTTTCTTCCGTACCGGAGGAACTAGCACCGAATTTTCCAACTGAAGGCACCCAATGACCAGTACTATTCGTTCCAATATTTTTGACAAGAATTGCTGCATATCCTGCTTTTTTAGCGTTTTTGGCTTTTTGACTGATGCTACACGAATCATCTAGATTTGCAAGTAAAATCCATTGCATCGCATCTTGAGAATTTTTCGTTTTGGTAACTGGAGGAGGTGCTAGCTGTCTGCATGCATCCGCCGGTTTTGCGACAACTAAATATCCCTATATGAAGGTACACAATAAATAAAATACAGATCCGCTTGCACTTATAAAAAATGGAAACAGAAAATAATTTCCATGTATTTATGGAGCTGAAACCAAAGACGTAAGTAAGTGTACTACGTACATTAGAATTACAAGTAATGGTTATGCTGTATGAGATAATAAATGTGTTGAGTGGGTGTACCTGAATAATGACATCTGTGCGGACTAATGTCCGATCTTTTATGGTAACGACAGAAGTTCTATTTGGAGAGCTTACAGAAATCATCGCCGTAGAAATAGATACGAAAGCTGTACAAATGACGACGATTGCGGGCGAGAACGCCGATAAAGTTTGAACCCGGAAATATTTCGGGAACATTTTGCAGAGTGGAATTGAGACTCTGGAAGACAAAGGTAATCTTCAAGTATGTAAATAGGAGAGAAGTAGCGCTTTATTCTCTTGAGATGTTTTGCATTTCTCGGCACAAAATTATTATAACATTTTTGCATTGTTACAAATGAGACGGTTTTGCTTTGCCTCCAAACAATCGGGAAGGAATATCGTAGCAAACTAAAACGGCATAATATGTACTAAAGTACTAAGAATAATTTCACAATAAAAATTCAATCCGGGCAATCGTAGAGCTACAGCTTAGCTCTATAATTAGCAATTAGTCACATTTTCACTCGAACCAACAAAGCACATCTGTTCAGCTAATTGTAATTTCGTTTATGCAAAGAGAATACAATGTTAAATAAACCTTCTTGCTGAATTGTTATTGTTAAAGGTGAAAAACCGACAATTTAATATTCCGAACCGCACACACAATAATACATTATTATTTACTTTGCTTCGTTCGTACACACACAACACATAATATACAACTCACTTTAGCTTTGGCCTACCCTATACAGTGAATAAAATCATTTGTATTTGAAGGTAGCAACTGCCTGGAATCGCCTGGACAGAAATTTACGTTGTGTATGTATACATATCTACATGTTAATGTTGTTATTTTACTCGTAGGAATTTAGCGTTTATGCACTGTCTTGTAAATAAACGAAGGATGAGGGGATCGAGTCTCGAGAGTCAAGAACTACCTACTCCAATGTTAAGACGCTGGAAGGGGTAAAAAACCTCCATAAAAAACACATGTATATATCTTTTGCGTCTTAGACGATGCTTCGTGTATGCTCTTCCTCACTACAGCCCTACCAACCCAGACACAAAACTAACCTGGCTACATATTTCCAACCTCTGTAAGACTACAAAATCAACCCTCTCAAATGTAAATGTGTAGACTTGTTACATTTATTACACAAATGCTTAAGCTATAACTAGGTTTACTTTATGTCGTATAGGTAGATTAATGAATCACTATACAGAATACTATACATTATTTTTCAATATTATTTATCATAATAATAGTATTTAAGGTTATTAACACGAAAATGGTGCTACAATACAGTGTTAGACTAACAACAATATGGGATGATAAGTTAAGCACCTATATCAGAATAATAACTGAAGAGCTGCGGCCGAATGTAATTAATTTAATTAGTAATTAGTAGCTCATGACAAGTGTGTTATAGCAAATGCAACGCTCTTATTTACACTCAATGGGTTGAATTGGTGATTTTTTACTTTTCATAAGCTGATCGGTAATGTAGTCAGGTTGACATTACGTCTGGGTTGGTATTCGTATGGCTCGGTTACCATGATGTTCTTTTGTGTGCATGTGATCTGCCCACAATACACAAGGTGTGCAATACACGATTATTGTACTAACTCTTGAGTATTCACATGATCTTATAAAGTCAGAATGCCAGATCACATGTACATCTTTATACTACACATACGAACTGTGTAGAAAGTTCATGATTTTACAACACACATCATATCTGTTCGTACACACACGCGAGTACATAACTATAACACATGAATATTTGAATTAGGCAGCTTCAATTTAACATCTGCTCTATGGACTTATATAACTTAACATAGGTACCTATTACATACCATACCATACCGATACCATACAAAGTAGTGGTCTTTACAAAATGAATAGTTATGCACACTCTGCTCTAGACCAGGGTGACACTAATATATTCGAGGTTCGTGTTATATTTTGTGCTTTGCTATGAAGAATCGGACTAATGGATGTATGTGCATGTTTTTAATATTATATGTTGTAGAACGGTCTTGTTTAGTTTCACATTTGCTACAATTTCGCTGTGCTTTATTGCTTGAGAATTCTAATGTATGTTCATAACAATCTGTAATTGTAGAGTAACATAGCAAAGAACATTTGAAACTTTAAGGCATGATTGTTTTGCATTGCTCAAGGCACATTTTATACAGTTAAGGTTCACATTATGAAAATGTTGAGTAGAATCCTTTAAATGATTACAAGTTAGTGTAGTGTCAGAAAATCAGATTACATGCCTCCTTTTGTTTATAATATTGAGTTGAAGTTGAACAAAGGAGATAAGAATTTAAAGAAAATGCTGACTCAACGGTTATGTCATTTTCTGTCTTGTTTGACTTGAGTGTGAGTGTGTGTATGGTTGGTTACACCCTGAGTGCAGATAAACTGCGAAAAACACAAACGACTACATATGTAATTTTTATGTTTGCACATTCTGTAAGTTACTTTTTTAATGAGGGTTCATTTAGTGTGGCTTATTTAGTATTTTTCATCTGTCTGCTGTAATACAATTTTAGACTGTTGCGTCTTGTTAAGCTAACAACATTCAAATTAAGTGGATTGAGATGCATGTTAAAATGAAATAAATGCTTCTATAGTTTTAGACATACGGTCATAGTTATGATTATGGACAGGGTGCTACTATATAGCATGGAGTGCATGTTCAAGATCTTTATAAACAAAAACAAATTAATACTTTTGTTTACAGATACATACACATAATTTTAAGTATTAGTATGTGCGTTTTGTTTACTCAATCGAAATCTTAGATACTACAAAACTCTTGTAGTTGTCTATCCTAATAATGGAATCTTAAAAAACTGTTGCTGAGTCAAACAAATATAGGTACATACATTAAAAACATGACATGTCTAGGAACTATTTACATCCAAAACTAGGTAGTTATTAGTAGTTGGTATAGTTTGGTTGTGTTTATTTATGCGAGAATTATTGACGCGTCTTGGTTTAGGTTTCCTGTTTGACTGTTTGTGTACAAAATGTCAATTGCAATCCAAATAAATGGCTAAATGAAAGCCTTATTGTTAACCAGATAGGTAATAATAGTAATATAGTATATAAATAGACACTTTAGACACCTTATATACAGATTAACAAAGTACTTACACCAACACACAAGTAGTTGTTTGCAAACTATACAAAAGTAATTAGAAGTTCAACATCTAGATATTTTTATCCTGTTAATTTATTAGCAGATACAGGTAGAAAAAATTTGGAGCAGGCAGTTTGAATAAACAAACGCAAAGAATTTGATTAAGCATTTTAATGTCATTATACAGAATGAGTGTATTTATACATCGGTAGTGTGTTTATGTACATAGGAACCAAAAAATTCGTTTGCTAAACTGTATACTTAGTAATAATACTAATTGCATTTATAGGTACGTTATACTAATTCCACGTAAATCAAGTCTTTACAATGCTTGGTTGCTAAGAAGCCTCTTCATGTGAAAGTAACTTTACTAATAAAATTATTATTAAAATCGCCTTTACTATCTTCCCTCTGTCATAAAAAGTTTGAATAATAAACTGATTATGCACCTAAATTATTAGTAGGCCCTTAGGCACTGATATTTTTACTAACTATCTATTTCCGGATACGACCTGAGGTAAAAATATTATCACCTATGAGTGAGTCATATATTGAACACCGTAACAATGGATTCACAAGTCAATAGTGCGGGTAAGATACCAGATTCACAGTCGGATCTCGAGGCTCCTGACAGTTCCCTAAGTTCACAAGTTCATAACGATGTAGTTCTTGTGCAATCGGATGGAATGCAATCGGATGTGACACCATTAGAAAACAGAAGCACTCAAGTCTCAGATATGGTTCCTAATTCGGACTTTCAAAATCCTCGTGAGAATTATTTAACACCACCTCCTCGGATAACAATAACAATAGATTCGGAAACTCAAATGGTTCCTCATGTAAGAACAATTCGTCCTCAAGTACCAGAGACTCCTTCCCCCCAGTTAACCCAACCTTCAGTTAGCATAGCATCTGAAACCCCTGAAATAGTTGGACCCTTACGTTTTGAAACAATTCCAGATAAGGTAATTGAAGTAGCATGTTGAAGTATTGAACGATATGTTGAATAAAAAATCCTGTAAAAGGTGAATAAGGATCGATTGATGTTTTGACAGATCCTTGTAAGAATACTACGGATGATACCTCGTGAAGACCTGGAAGAGCTTAAATCTGTAAGCTCTCAATTTCGAATTCTTATTGATGGGCAAATCGGACTGTCTGTGAGTATTGGGAGTGTAAATGAGAATTTAATTGTGGACGGATCTATAGGAAAGTTGAAAGAAATAGGAGTCTCAAGTTGCACTGTTTTAAATCTGATAAATACCAGGGTGCCGGAGAGACCGTATAAATATCCCAATTTACTCCGATCTTTAACAATGAATGGCTACATTTCTGAAAAGAATTTCATTCGACTTATCTCCACGACTTCAAATGTTGAAAAATTAGTTATCGACTTGTCTACAATGACTACTGTGGAATTCCAAGATATCGATGTACACGAAATCTTTCCTCAATTAGCACAGTTGAAAATTACATGTGGCCGAGATTTCTTTTTTGAATGTTCGAATGTTCAATGGCTCACTTGCATATACAGTTTAATTGGTCTGCTGGATAAGAAATATCCAAACTTAAGAGAATTCAATATCGGCATTCCATACGTTAGCAAGTTTGAAAACATGGTGTATAATGTTTCAAGTGTGTTGACAAAATATATCTTACGACATGGCATTTCATTGAAAAAACTGGCTGTGGAATACAATGGTCTTTATGAAGATGTTGAGTTCGACGAAATTCCGAATCCAAATGATGACATTTTCACACAGCCAATTACATTAGATACCCTGGAGCAAATTTCCCTTAGTTTAGTTGTTGAAGATGAAGGGGATGGTCCACCAAGAGATCCAGCATCTTTTGTTGCTAAAGTACAGCAACAATGGGCTCCCCTCATAAAATCCCAAAGAAAACTCCAAAATTGCTTGATCACGCATAGTATCTTTTTGTCCCCTGATATTGCTGCAAATATGTGTCAAAATAATAAAGTGACCTTGAAAGTACTGCATTGGAAATTTCAAAAACAAGATCGGGAAGGTGTGAGAATGAATGTTGATTTCTCTATATTTCAAGACTGTGTGAATCTCAAGGAAATCGTTGTGTCGGGACCGACTGAGGAGGACTTGCCGTTTGTAGGCGATGATCAAGCTTGGTGGACGAGACCGAGGTTTTCTAATTTGATGAACCTCCCTAAGAATCTGGAGAAAATAAAACTTGATTTCTGTGATGTAGCTACTTTAGAATTTCCTATCCTTCCTATCGCATTTCCAAAGTTGAAATATCTTAGTTTGGATACGGGTTGTCACGATTCTAATGGAATGTCGGTGGAAACCTTGGCTGCTCTTTTAGATAAAGACTCTCTGAAATTGTTAATCTTACTAAGGAGTTTCAACAGTAAATCTCTAGCAACTGCTGCAAATCCTGAACCGAACGGTTCGGTTGTTTCCACAATAAGGGCTTTGTTAAATGCATGGCGAGGCAGCACAACCTTAACGGCGATGTCCACGCTTGTCCTCAGAAGAAATGTTCACGGGGCTTGGGAAAATGCTGGAAGTACGTTCGGGAATAACCACAGGGATATGTTCCCAACTCCTATGGCATCCAGACATTCCAGAGTAGCAATAGTGCCCCCACCACCACGCAGAAATGTACACTTCGGCCTGGATTAAATTCATCGTGGTTAATTCACAAATATATCAAAAGATATTCAACCATTGTACCGAAAGTTTTTGCTACAAAACGTATTGATAGCTAGTTACCTTAAGAATGACCAACCCACCTTGTTTGTTTTACATGCAAAATGACTTTAAGAATCTGCAATCAATTTCACAACATGCTTTTATTAGTCTGTTTAATACCTGGAAAAATAAACTACATTTGGGCGAGAGATGGAAATGATGTGATGGTATTTTCCAAAACTGACTGAAGACTTGATTTTATTTAATTATATTGTACAGTTTTTCGGAGATTTTTAAAGAATGTTTTTAGCATTGAGAGTTGAGAGCATTTCAATTTTCATTGAAATTGTCTTCAAAGGTCTGCATGATATTGCTAGTCACTAGTAAAGTTGTAAAAATGTTTATGCATACGCAGTACCTACTTTACTTATCTATACAGAAATGTAACAACATTACAATGATTGGAGAACATTTATAATTAATGTTCTCCAATCACTATTTTTTTTGAACCCGCTAACTGTATACAATAAGCATTCTAAGATATACAAACTCTATCCAACAATCAAACTCTAAAGTGTATCATGATCAAGTAGGTATTTATATTAAAATACTTATTAACAAAATTCTAATGTATTGAATAAGTTACTTGTCTCACGTCACCTCTCAATCTCACAAGGCACAAATCGTGCAAAATTGCAATGTAGTAAAAAAAGTTATCCTACTATATATTATTTCTACTATTTCTTCATGAATTGTGCAGAGTTAGAGCCAGGTACTAACATTTGTAGTTGCATTCAGTGTAAATGGGTGCAGTGCAGTGTCAGAATCTCAAATGATGTAATTCCTACAAACGTACAGAGGTCACATTGAATGACACTTATCACACATCATAATATATATGTTTAGATCGCAGTGCAGTTTCACAGGAGAATGGATTGTCCATAATCCAGATCATCATCATGAGACTTCAAGTTTTGTAGGTACTAGACAACTTGACTAACTACATTCTTAAAATTATAGACACAAGAAAAAAAGATGTTAAAACATTCAAATGTTCTCAGTAATTTCAACATTTATGCTACAAGTGCAGCCATCATCTAATATTATTGTAAACAACTGATATTTTACATAGTCTTAGTAAGTTTTTATAACAGACATTATTTTAACCATGTACTACTAGGTACCACTCACACTGTTCCAGAGTTCTTTGACAATTGGAAAGTACGATTTTATTGTTCAGAAGATTTCAAAAGAATAATCTGGAAGCAATAGATAAAGTTATACATATATTATAAACTCGTTACATTTGCATGTTGGCAATTTCTGCAGATTTAAAAAGTTAATACCATTAAAGCTCAACTATAGGTGGTCCAAGTTCAACAAGGTACTGCATGTAAATGTAAACAATCTGTAAATGAAGAACAAAGTACATTAAATATTTTATGATCTGTGTAGTAAACAAAACACAAATATACTACAAAAGGAAATATCTTACCCTTATACAGATTAAAACTATAAATGTATGTAGTCTCGATACAGTTATGGTAAAAAATAATAGCTTTATAATAGTATGTTATGAATCTTCCCACATCAGAGTCGGAAACCATTATGTTTGTTTTTATGCCTTTCTTCCAGAACAGTAATTCCATTAATGTGTATACTTACATTACAGCAACACGCTTCTATCAATTTTTGCAAAGTTAAACAACAACAGTTTTACTGATGAATGTCAGTTTGAATTTCATTTTTATATCTCTGTAAAGTGACGGAAAGAACAACTATTCAAACTTGTGCTGCGGGTGTACTATTTAATGCTTGGGAGTTTCTGTGTCATAAATAAATTGTCTAATTAACATTTATTGAAATGGGTATCCCCTTTAATTAACATAATAATATTCTCGTTGAAATCACAAAATTTAATTCAGAGATCCTAAGAAACACACCTAAAAAAATGATATCTCCATTTCCAGGTAGACGCGATGCGATTGCACTATAGATGCTATAGATCGAGTTAAATATCTTGTATTTCCACCTTTGAGATAAATATCTCCTCACTTTCCTTGCTGTTTACAATAGAATAGAATACAAGTTTTTCCAGTGAATTTATTTTTTTGTATCCAGTCCCGTCTTACCTTTTTGTCTTGACCATGCTCAATCCTTTCGTCGTACTAATGAGTATGAGAAAAATCTATATTCTATTCCTTTAATCATTTTGGATTTTCCAACAATTTGCTACCAAACTTGTGTATATCATTGTGTGCAGTCACACACACCTTTATACAGCATATAGTCGTCCTTTTATACACCTGTCTTGTAAATCATTGCCACTATGACGTAAATGCGTTGTCTTTAATTCAACCAAAGAGCATAGTGTCAACAGCAAACGTATATTTAAATATTTTACATGCCTCATCCTTAAGTAAAGCTAGTAATTACATCACACTGCCGAGGATCTTGACTGCAGCATTCTCTAAATACTATTTGCATGAGTACTGTGTATCTCTCTATCTAATACTATACGCATTATTACCACGATTAGGTGCTTAAACACTACAAACTGATATCCTAATGCAATAATACAGGGTTAGCTAACATAAATGCAATATGCAAATATGTAACATGCATTTAATGCATTTCTTTTGAATTTATGGGCTGCAGTAAGTGCTTTTCTGTGTGTTCCATGGTGTTCCTGAATTATAGTACCCACTTATTGTTAACACTATTATTGTAGTGTTGCAACATTTATTAAGGATCTATCTAATCGTTGAGCACGAATCTCATCTTCTCATCAATGCGCTTGAGAGATTGTTCATTGCATATTGGACGATAAAGTGCAATGACGCAATTCTACTTTTTTACTTTGTGAATCGAAACTCATACCCAGCCCACACTAATTATTTCTGTTGATTCCACACTGTTTTGCACTTGCTCTCAAATGGTATCACTTACAATAATCAGAACCTGACTTGAGTTTAAAGTTCATAATATGAAACTATGTTAATTTCTTTGCAAAGCAAAGCTACATAACTGTAGTGTATGCAAGCAAACATTGGATTATCTTTTCATTTGCAGATTGTTGGTATTTTTATTTCATATTATCATGAGAACAAAAGTTCTATGTGAAAATGTTCAAAACAAAATAAATAATTGAGGATGTGTAATAATTATACACACAAGAGAGGCTACCTAATAGTACCACGCAATAGACACAACGATGCAGAGTTATGGCTTGGGAAAAAGAAAAATTCTATGACTTAAGTAATTTAAATTTCCATTAACGAAATGTTTACTACGTTATACAAGAAATGGATGTTAAGCATTTATTTTACTTTTACATCATTAAGCTCAGTAGCAGTTGGTCAGGTTTAGGTACACACAGTAAGTACCTACACATACCTAGGTTGTTTTGTTTCTGATATCCAAAATAAAATATTCTTTTATTACCACACTTGATTAGTATTTGCAGTGGTTTGGGCATCTACTCTTACTTATTTAAAACGTATATAGACACACAATACAATAATACACACACGGTATATACGGTTCGATTGAACGTGCGAAATTTTTATTTGCGCGTGGAACTGACGTGATGTGACTTTGACTATTAAAGTGGATAGCTGCTGGATGGATAGGCTCTAATAATACTGTATTATGTTAGAAGTGTTTGTATTCTTCATTGTCTGTTACATTGTTTTACGAATGTGAGCCAAAAAGGAAAGGATGGAACGAAATCAAGTATTTCAGATTCGACATGTATGTATACATATGCAAAATGACTGAGGAACGACTATGTGCCATATATTGTGTATTGAAACTCTTTTAAGAGATATAAAAGTAATGGTTACAAACAGGTGTCAGTTATAGGACTATAATGTTATGAAAATCCCTGTAGCCACATGGATGGATGTACACACATTTTACACTGACGGCTTACGATGATTCCTTACGTATAACAATGAGTGTGTGTGAGTACCTGTAATAATAAGTATGTAGTTGGAGGTCAAATTCCCTTTCCATGCTTAAAGCTGGTCTGGTCTGGTACGACTTGTTCTGCACTCTCCTCTCTCACTGGTCTACGAAAGGAAAATGGCAATATTGCAAAAACTTGTCCTTATAATGGTCAGTTGAAGATTATACTTAGCCATGTATTGCTATTGCTACCATGTAGGATATGCAATGTATGGATGTATTTTTATTCTGTGTGTGCACAGCACAGTAGTACCTGCATGGTAAATGAGAAGAAAAATAATAATGTGTCTTGTAAAGATTATCTGTCCGTTCTTTGCTCAATTTAAAATTACATGTAGATAGAGTAGTGAGAAAATGGAGATACTTCATATGTGTACGAGGCATCATCGTGTACGTAAGTAGTGTGTGTGCTGTTCGGCATTGTGCATAAATTATACAACTTATACGTGCAGTGTAATTTCTGTGAATTTTCAGATACGTATAGTATAAACGTATAGGTATGCTACTTATAATGATACTCGTTTTATTGTGCGATGTGTTTCTTCTTCTTCTTCGATAGATAAGTGTTTCACGTAAACCTTAGGTAGCGGCATTCATTGTTACGTCGAATGGCAAAGGAGAATCATCAATACTGTGCACGCATGGACAACAGAAATCCACAATATGCTTAAAGGAAAAGGAGATTTCCTCAACAAGGGAAACTATTATACACTCAATATCATCTTGTAGCTAATAATAATAATATGCCTGAGTCTCACTTGCATCTAAACGTGTGTTGTGGTGTCAGTGTCGTGTGTTACTAAGTGTCTTAATATAGAGGTAGTTCACGAATAAAGTATATGTTCCTCTATGTAATTCATTTCAATTGGATATCGTTTCGTACGTACAGAACATTAATTCTCAAAGCATCATGTATACCCGGAGGATATATTGGTGTGCTTTCCAAGCGATATTTCGAGTTTATCTCGTCATAGTGTTCCTAAATGATAGAAAATTAGTTCATGGGGTCGATTATGGACGTAAGGACATTATAACCTTTATTTATTAATACAATCTCTGTTTTGTAGTAGTAATTTAGCATTCTCAATTGGCTAATAAATGTCTTTTTGGTGTAGCTTCGTTAACATCTCTTACCGGAGTTTATGTAAATTGGAAAGGACCAAGTTTATTTGCATTAGATTCTGGAAAGAAAATAAACTTGGCACAATTCCCGAATTACGCTGTAGTCATTCCTTTGACTACTGGAAGCTCGTCTGCTTCGTCTCAGCAAATCTTCCAAGAACGGGTTATTTCAACAGTGGGAGAGTTTACTGTTGAAGCACCACCGGGCTATGGAGTTATGGCAGTAATTCAAGAACTAAGTCTGCGAAAAAGTAAACGAGTCCGGGCTAGAAAAAGTAAATGTAGTGACTATGTTCAAGTAAGTACTTAACAAAATTGTATCTATGAAACAAAGTTTTATTTATTGCCATTTAAAAGTGCAAGCCTAGACAATTCGTTCAACTATTTCTCATTTTTATTAGTTCGGAGAACTGGGTTTGGATTCGCCTGGTGCGGTGACTGGTCCCATTTGTGGGGATATTAAACGTGGAGATCCTGCATTAAACCCAAGGGGTCTTCTAGGTCCTAGGGTGTTTCATAGCGGAACCGGACGTATGAAAGTTATTTTTAACCACGCATACGTGTCGGAGTTAGTTGATACACTTTTGGCAAACTATGAAAGTTATGATCCTAGAAGAAACCCCATTCTAAAGTTTGAAGTCGCGTTCACGGCGTTTAATGGTAAGGTTATATTTAAATATTTTAGTCATTATGTAATCTAATTAGGTTTATAGCATCCATATATATGTATTCGTTGTAATTGGCTGTGTATGAAAAATGTTTTTACGTAGATGAATGCTCGGATGGCACAGTTTCCTCATCTTCGAGTAATTCCACCACGACAGAAATACCTGTAGAAGAATCGGACAAAAGGAGTTGTTCAAATTACAATTTCCAGTCGAACTCAACAAATGCTTGGAATAAAACGTGTATAAGTGCCAAATTATTTTGTGATGATATTCAGAATTGTGGTGGAGACACAAATGCTCTTTTGGGCTCTGATGAAAGTTACGCGAATTGTCCACAAAAGCCTTCAACGACGACAACAACTACGGACAAACCAACAGAACCTCCTTCCATTGAATCCATAGAGGATGACATCGCCGACAATTCAAATCCAGATGGAAGTTCAACCCAAAAAAGCAATGCAAATAAAGCTTTAGATAGTCTTTACTACTTTAACAATAATGATAGAACTCCGACATTTCGACCTTGGAGAACTACCACCACCACAACTACGACGACTACTACTGTAGCACCCACAAACAAAAATTCAAGTTCTAGTCCTTCAAATGTAGACTCTAACAGTCTCTTGCAAACAGCTACGCATAAGCCAGTTGAATTTGATTTTGGAGAAAATCCTCCATCATTCTTCAACAAAGCGGACATCACAAATGCAATTAGCTCAGTTATCTACGGTGTAGCCATTTTCATCATTTTTACCGTATTCATCACAGTGTGCTTTATCTGTGTAAGTAAAAAAATCCAGAAAACTTTAAATGACAGAAATATTCCGGCTGTTCCAACAACGCCTTCAATTACTCCCGCAACCACCACAACGGTTATAACTCATAACACAACAAATGGCATCAATGGCAGTGAATTGGCTTTTGCCCCTGCGAATACGACTGTGGTTTTGCTTACACTTCCTCAAAATGTCGAGAATTGTGATCCCCCTCCTGATTATTACAGTCTTTTCCCACCCAGAACATCACAATCCCAACGTGAGTGTGTTGAATAGTTTTATGTTGTTCGTCCTGAGTCATGGAGTTTCAAGCGTTTTTATCAAGAAACAAAAAGTGATCTACTACATATATAGTGGGTAAATACACAAGTCACACGATTGTGGGAAATCCCTTTTCACCCACATTAAGACTTATACTGCTAATCATGTGTCCAGTGTATACATAACAGAAACACACTACACATAATACAATGGATTTATACACTACAAAGTTTTAATACGCAAAAAAAAGAAGGAAAGTGTACTTGCATTGTAAAAACAAAGGCAGAAGCAACTTGTTCCTTCCTACAATACATACCTTCGTATATGATAATCTTTCTTAATGATATGATATTTGAATGCACTTGGATTTTACCTTCTACCTACGAGAAACGATGCGAAGGTAATTTTATATTGTGGATTCAAAAAATGCAGAATTGCTCAGAAAATCCAAGTCAGTTTTCGCTTTTACGATTCCCATTTTACGATTTTATCGTAAGCTGTAAGTATAAAGCATTTTAAGTTAAGATAGATACGTATCAAAATGGTACGCGCTAAGAAACACGTCTTAACATGTCCCGACTGTATACCTAGACTTTTAATAGATCTGTAGTCTCACAAAACGTGTACTTTGCCATATTTATTACTTTTCCCAGGTTTCAGGTATGTATATGTCATTAACGTCAGTTTTATATGAAGTGTATTTTTAAACTGCATGTTTTCATTGTGGTTTAACGCTATCTTCATGGTTTACCCATACAAAGCTTTGGCTTTCCACACACATAATTAAATGGTAATTACCTACTACTTGAATTAATTGCAATGAGCTCATTTACATAGTGATAAATTAAAAATATTATCCATTACTAGTACATTATGGTTAGGAAAACCTGGAGGATTGTAGTAACATGTAGCATCCTACTTATTGTTAGCCTGTGTATGGAAAAGAATAGCAAATTCTAATTAATGAAGTTATTTAGTGGTACAGTAAGTATAAAAAATCCGACAAAAAGATTTAGGAACTACAGATACTTATGGATGTGTTGCATGTCTTGTGTAGCTATTATATCTGTCTTTTGATGCGGAATAGTTTTGTTTTTACTTTTCGTATAAATATTAGCTACATTAAATTAAGTGCATTTATTACTAACGAAAACGAAGAGGGATAAGATTATGAGTCTACTAGTGTATACCTACTGTGTTATTACTTGAAGCGCTGTACTGTGGATTGTAAGTCAAGGTCTTTTATTTAATATAGAGATTGTAATTTAACGTAGTAATGACGAATAATAGTTATTGTTGTTTTATACTGCAAACTACAGCTTTTCCTACCTGTGGTCTTTCATTGTGTACATTACTGTTTGATGTTTAAATATTATATTGTTTGTATAAGCACAATATTTTATAAAAGGTAGGTATATCCAAAGATGGTATACATATATGCATGTAAATACACATACACATACGCGAAATCTGTGAAAGAAGGCTATGTTTGTTTACAGATAATAGTAAAGTAGTAATAGTGTGCGATTTGGTGGTGTTCCGCAAAGGCATGATCTGTATATTGAACTGAACTTGTACAAAATTCCTTTTTTTCTGTAATTATTCATGATGAATCAGAAAGAACTACAGTAGAGTAGGTACGAGTACGACACAATCAGAGTGTACACTTGATATTGGTGCACATAACTCATTTCCTGCATTGCGTGATTTTTTAAAGTTGATAACTAGGATATTGCATATATATACACCTATCTGTAGGTAATTTAATTATTATTATGAGGTGATCGATGATTGATCTCTTACTTACAATTAGTGTATTGCATATACACATACTGTAACTCTATACACATACCTACACAAAATAAAATACAATATAAATATACATGTCTGACTGGGGACAATTTGTTTAGGAAATACATACAATCATTTCTACGAAGTCGATTCCAATGACTTGACTTGACCATACAATAAACCAATGGAATAAGATGTTGGTTGTGAGACGAGCTTTTTTATTAAATTTTGTATATATAGTAGTAGTATATTTCTTTCTTCTATATTTCTTTTGCCACGTCAGTCGATATATTATAGTCTCCCACGTGACAGGCCATGTTGAAATTACATTATGCTGATTTACTAGTAGAGGTAGGTTATACTGTAACATATATTATTCCACTATACATTTTCTGCTCATAATATTTATCATAGTAGGAGAAGCATAATAATATCTAGAATCTAGGTACTCTAGTAGTGTGTAGTTGATGAATAAATAAATTCAACTCAGCACCAGCCAACTTCCCAACAACCACTCAAACGAACTACTTTGCCTTGAACAACAGAGAAATATTCTTGAAGTCTTGAGAGACGGTGTGCAATCAAGTTTATTTTATGGTAGTATCTCAGTAGCTGTTTACTTCTCCATATCTCAGCTAACTACTTCCTCGTCTTGCATTATGTTGCCAGCATTTAAAAGTACTTCTTTACATGAATAGCAGTCAAAGTAGATATTGATGTTCATTCAAGCTATTTGCTATAAGGATGGCCAAGTGTACGAGCAAATACTACAATTATGCATCACTTCCATGAAATTGCTAATTAAGTATATATGTGATATACTTGTCTACAAAGAGAGTCAGGAATTATGTTATACATACTCACATTTACATACAGACATGTTGCAGTCTGCATTGCACTGCAGTCCACATAATATTTCATTCAATGTATTTAAAGTGTGTATTCAAATCACAAAATGCTTTACAGCTCATTTGCTAAATGCTCAACTGTATTAAATTATATGTATTATGGTGTAAGTAGTTACTTTACTTGTTCATAATGTTTATGATTTTTAATATAGTAGTTAGTAACATTACACAAAAGATTAAAATCCTTATACATTACTTGTACTACAGAGTTACAAACTTCATTTCTTATACAATTTGTACCTGTTTAGGTAATGCATTGTTTCCGCCATACGATGTTCTGCGTGTAATAATGTATGCAACTGCTAGAAATGACACCTCAACCTCACCCTTCTATAACTATTGTACATGTGTTAAAGTGGCATTGTCAACTACTTACTAATTTTATTATTACATTTAATGTTTATGTTGACAACGTGTGGTCCGTCTTCCTAATTGTATGAAAATTTACATAACAAAGAACACACTTGCTTTAAAATGAACTAACATTTGTGCTGACAATCTCAAAAAACGATTCAACATAATTTACATTAAAAACGAATTGTGTGTCAATTTTAAAAAGCTCCGATTTGTCGATTCATAATTCATTGATTTTTCTAAAGTGTTCATTTTGCAGGCTTTCAAACGCAAACTTTCAGTACTATTTTGAATGCATATACGATCCGTAGTTAATATATTGTGAATATGTTTTGAATTGGTTATGCTGTATGGCAATATATATACTGACAGATTTCACTATGGTATAGCAAGGTAAAATGGCTAAAAATCATTTAATGCATTGTATAGGGTCTTCAGTATTTGTACATTCGCTAATATTCTCATCCTAGTAAATATTAGTAAAGAGATGCATTAACTGTAGTAGAATGCGAATGGGGTTTCTTTGCAACGTTAAAATTATATTTAAGTGTTTGAATATAATATACTTCAATTTTCAGATACAGTTGATCAAAAAGCATACAACAAGTTTCACATTAAAAAATTATATTGCAGTTTGTAAGGTAATGCAAATTGATGATGATGGTCTCCTTTGTACATTGCATTTTTAAGTTATGTAGTTACTTTTGCAATATTTATTATATACATGCGTTGTATGGGACATTAATTGTTAATGTTTCAGTAAAAAACGAGTCTTTCGTTTCGTGTATTATGGCAAAGTATGAATAATTAATTTCATTAACAATTATCATTATTTTTACCATAAAACATATGCTTGAATTGTTGATATCAGTTGTATGATTTCACCACTGAGAATATACCATGTACCTTTAAGTTACATGTATTTAATGATACTAGCAAGGCTTATCTTGATACTAGTATCAGTGTCATCTTTATCTGGATATATACAGAAATCTAGTTGTTAAATTAATTATCTACTTTTTGTGGTACTTACGTGTTCAGTTGGGTTAACAAAAGGTCTCACGTTCAGTATTCGACTAGGAAAATGGAAATATTCATTGCTCAAAGATTCTCAACTTATATGGGCATTATAAATGTAAATGCTACTAAACAACATGTACGTCTAGTACATATATTTCTATGAAAATTTTGTATGCAGGAATTCGTAGTACCTATCTACACATATTAATTTGCAGATGTCTGCAGCTAAATTAAAGAGGAAAATCGGCAACATTTTAAATTGACTGCAGAATTTGCATTTGATAAACCTATATTCAATTCGTAAGTGCGTTTGAACAAAAAGGACTACTATACTGGAAATACTAAATAGTTGTATGATTCAGAATAATGTTTAGAGATGACTATGACTTAAGTCTGAAAGCGATTTATTTGCATATCTATATAGATTGAATGAAAAACTCAACTCTTCCAGATTCGCTCACTCTGGAACTTTCGTTTGAGTCCAGTCCAGTAAATTTTTATACAGCATCAGCACGCAAAACAAGATGGTGCAGATTAGTTTTTCTGTATATATACCCAACGCTAAATGCTAAACTGCATTTTTCTGGCTAGCTTGTTGTTAAACAACTAAAATTATCTTGGATGTTACCCATACAGAATATATTAGCTCTATAAGTACAGTACATTTGGTCTAAGTGGCCTACTCATGTCTTCTGCAATCGATGGATTCTCTATAGATACAAAAAATTTCACAGTACCAGGCAAATAATTGTGCAGCTTGTTTGTAGATACACAAAGTATTTTTATCAATATTCTCATCAGTTGAGTACAACAGAAGAAGACTTTGGCAC
Organism: Pogonognathellus longicornis; assembly: GCA_034694085.1. Taxonomy (NCBI): domain Eukaryota; kingdom Metazoa; phylum Arthropoda; class Collembola; order Entomobryomorpha; family Tomoceridae; genus Pogonognathellus; species Pogonognathellus longicornis. Next base: position 40,429 of record JAQFYB010000731.1, read on the forward strand.
ACCTGTTCTTCTATGCACTACACTCGCTGCAGTATTGTGGCACTCGACTATGGGAATGAATTTTTAACTCTTACATATAAACTACAATGCGATAAAAGAGACCCTGTCCTGGTTTACATGGCGTATCTGAATTTGCTATGTTCTGAGGATAAATGAATCCCATTACACTGTACAACAACAACCCACATGTATTTAATGTTTAACAAATACACACCACACATACAATAATTTGTTTGGTAAAGGTCTTACAAAACTTTATGTTCAAATCTAATTCAACTGAGTATGTAATTGACAGGTAGCAAGTACAATCCTTGTAAATACATAGAAGAACATAATGTCATTAATAGTAGCTAGGTTAAACCAAACATGAATACAAAATTATAATATCATTGTCCTTGAGGTAGGTGAGAAGTTCATAATCTCTGCAAAAAAATACACTGCACATTGGATATTTGCAGTAAGAAGCTTATCCATAATTTATTTGTATAATAACTGAGGTAAAATTTGTACTTGCTAGTATTTATTACATAGCACTGCGTGCTGAGTTCATAGTAACAAATTTTATTGTAAATTATGACTTTCCCATGTCTCATTTTTACACTCGACAGAATGCCAACTTTATAGCGTCTTACAAATAAGTGGTTGGATTATTTCATTTGTTCGTTTTACATAACAATTTTAGTTCAGAAAGTAGTACTTAAAAATTGTTAGTGTGTCTGATAGGATTATGAATGGGATGTTCGCAAAAGATTAATTCAGAATGGTTTTTGTATTTGATTCTTTACATGAATATGCAAATTAGACGAATTATGATTTATTCTGTCACACTATCTGCAAATGTCAATTTACCCAGCAGTAGTTGCATAATATATTACAAATTAATGTCGTTTATACATGTTGATAGGTATGTGAGTGTACATATCTTACATGTTTTATGTTTCAGATGTGTCATTATGAATATTAATACATTTTACTATGCTACAACTTTAAAGTGTATAATAAATACGAAATACAGCCAATCAAACAATCAAACAAAGTATATAATTTATAATACACAAATCATCATGTGTGGTACTATTGTTAAATAAATTACCGCATTTATGCCTTTCCCATGGATGGATAAAGGAACCTTGTGCAAATACAGATACAAGCTGTTAAAATTGATTTCATACTTAATTTGAAATTATTTGTACACTTTAGTACATGCATAAGTATCAGTATGACACGGTCCATAGAACATTCTATTTGTAAATCGTACTCTTTGCAGATGCGATTGGATGCTACAGATGTGATGTGATTACGTAAGCTTATAAATAAAGACTACACTGGAATGCTTAAGCTGTCTTAAAGGAGGAATCGCCGAGTCACCTAAACGGATCGCATGATGCTATTCTATCTGTAGTTTTGTGTTAAACTCAACAATTGCTTCGTAGAAGCAGTTTACAGTAGAATTGCACATTTTATCCTTTGCCGGCTGTTACAAGATACATACGATGTTTTCGAAATCACTGTGGAGCATCTTTCAGCTCAATTTATTGTTGACGCTTTTTGTGAAAAACAGTTCAGGTCAATATGACCCTTACTTCCTCCCAGGAAAAACAACCATGGTCCATTTATTTGAATGGAAATGGAATGATATCGCATTGGAATGTGAAAGATTTCTAGGTCCTATGGGATACGCTGGCGTTCAGGTATTCCTTTAGAATCACCCTTTTATCTTTATACATATCCATGAATTTTTTAACAATCATTTCAGTTCAATTACATTATATACCTACACCTACCTATTTTAGGTGTCACCACCAAATGAAAATGTGATTTTTAATAGTGGAGTTGTTAAGCGACCATGGTATGAAAGATATCAACCCGTTTCTTATAAGCTTGAGACTCGTTCGGGAAATGAGGAAGAGTTCAAACAAATGGTTCTTACACAACTTAATATGTCTGCAATGGATTCTCAAATGATATACGGGTAAATAGTTTACTCTTTGTGTTTAGGTAAGAAGATGCTCTGATGTTGGAGTTCGAATATATGTGGATGCAGTAATCAACCATATGACTGGGTCATGGCCAGCTGGAACACCTGCAACTGCTAACTCTACATTTAATACAGAAAAGCTTACATACGATGCAGTTCCTTATTCGGCATCAGATTTCCATAATTCACTTGCATGCCCTACAACATCAGGAAATATCGAAAACTATGGAATCGCTCAACAAGTTCGTAGATAACATTTGTACACTCACTCTTTTGCAACAAATATATGCTAACAAAAGCTTTTACTTATAAAGGTAAGGAACTGTAGACTCACAGGACTCTTGGACTTGGACCATTCGCAATCAAATGTTCAAAATAGGATTCTCGAGTTTCTCAACAGGCTTGTAGATTATGGCGTTGCTGGATTCAGGTACATGCCCCAAAGAAACAGAGAGATGAGACATTATAGTTATATAGTGATGAGCACATTTTCACAGAATCAAAAGATAATAGTAATGGAATTAAGTCTTTTGTCCGTTTAGGTTAGATGCATCTAAACACATGTGGCCCTATGAAATAAATGCTATCACAAGTCAAGTGAAGGACCTTTCAACCGATTTTGGATTTGCCCCAGGATCTCGTCCTTTCATTTATCAAGAAGTCATTGATTTAGGTAAGATAACCTTATATTCCTTAAAATTAAGTAATTAAAGCTCTAATGTTGTCAATAAGCATCTATTAATAGGTATTTGAAGTAAAAAGTTTTAATTGTGAAAAATGTTGTGTAAATAGGAGGGGAAGCAATAACTGCAAATGACTATACTGAAAATGGAAGAGTCACTGAATTTAAGTATGGAGCTTTCTTAGGACGGGTTTTCAGGAATGCAAATCCAGCTCGCTGGCTAAGAAATTTCGGTAAATGAAAGAACCTAGTAATACAAATAAAATATGTCGTAGTTTACTTGACGTATTTGTACAGTTTGACAGTATTGCATTAAAAGCAGCCTAGATATCTTGAATGGTTTGTACAAATTCAAATGTTATTTTTTTAGGAGAGCCATGGGGAATGTTAAAAAATAAGAATGCATTAGTATTTGTGGACAATCACGATAACCAGAGAGGTCACGGAGCAGGTGGCTCTTCTATATTAACCTTTCGGGAATCTAGAATTTACAAAATGGCCAATGCATTCATGTTGTCTTGGCCTTATGGTGTTACAAGGGTTATGTCTTCTTACTTTTGGGACAAGCATATGGTCAATGGAGAAGATGAAAACAACTGGGTAATTTACGTGCAAGTTAATCTCTTTAAAAATCATAAGACACAATTTGTTTAATTTTTTTTTATTGTTACACTTAAGGTGGGTCCTCCTCATGACGCAGATTACAACACATTGTCTGTAAAAGTGAATCCAGACTTAACATGCTCCGATGGTTGGATTTGTGAGCATCGTTGGAGACAAATTTACAACATGGTTAAATTCAGAAACATTGTGCAAGGTTTGACATTAGCTAGACTAAATCTGACTTTATTTGCAAAATGTGTATTTCATATATATACTTTTATACACATGATAGTTATTTATGCATGAAATAATGTGAAATTGTATTAACCAGATGCCAATATGACCAACTGGTGGGATAACCAAAATTACCAAATTGCCTACTGTAGAAATGGTAAAGGATTCATAGCCATCAATGCAGATGACTATCCTCTAAATGTCATGCTTCAGGTAAGAAAGATTAAGGTTTCATATGATAGCTCTAATGCATCTCACACAAATTAAAATGAAGGGATCTTGTAGACATGTTTGCCACAAGGGACCTATTGTGATGTAATTTCTGGAAACGAAAGCAATGGAACATGCACTGGAAAATCGATTACTGTTGGTCCTGATGGAAAGGCAGCTATTAATATTAGCAACACGGACGAGGATCCCATTGTGGCCATTCACATTCAAGTATTTATTTTAATTATTTCTTCATGCTCGTTTAATGCATTCATATAACATCTACCTACTTTCTATACCAATTTTATACAGCATAGAAGAATTTTGTATATTTATAATCAAAGTTTAATGTTGATTTTGGCAAGTTTAATTAAATTTGTATGATCATTATTTTTCTGAAACAGGACAAATTGTGAACTATATTTAAATAAGGTCGTCACATATGAAGATTCTGCTTTAGCTATGTGAAATTGGAACACATCTACAATATACACTTAGATAAATTACACTCTTTCTTGTACTATGCAGCTATACAAAAATCAAATCTGTATCCATTGTCCATTGACTGTAATACTGTAATAAAATTGTAATTCATATTCTTTCGATTTCGGCAAAGCAATGCAAAAATTCAATATATGAATAAATGTAATTTTATCCTTTGGAACTGTCACGCAACTCTCTTTAAATCATTCAACATGTTCATATGTGGATTACAGGATTACAGTCAAAATCATTTTAATATGTATAATCGAATAATCAGACCCTTGAAATTCTGTAGGATTTTGGAATCAAAATCAAAATAATAATAACACTAAATCATAGAGTTTGTAAGGAAAAAAAAATATTGACACAAAATTGGCATTTAATTTTTAATCAAAATTATTTAATATTAGAATTGGTTCAAACGCATGGCTTAATATGTTAGTACTGCCACCGAGAGCAAGCCTTAGGAAAATGATTCTTAGGATGGGGAGAGAAAAATGAATTTTTCGACTTTTA